>CM029133.1:7300000-7322500 GCA_016859345.1 Istiophorus platypterus | reverse complement strand
ACTGTTGTCTGTTTGATGGAATGCAATTACTGGAGATTGTTTGTCTTTTGTTGTACATGCTGGTCGGCACAGTGCCCCATTTTCTTCTTGAAAAGTAGTGTCCTGTTTTTCTATTTGAAAGATGCACAAAGCTTGAAGATGGGCATGATTTGACTCAGCAAGCACAGAGATTGATAGGTGGTTTATGAGTAAATACAGTTAACGTGTTGGCAGGGGCTTTAAATTAGTTGTTTTCGCTGTCTATAATCTTCAAATGCTCTGAAAGAATAATTACTGTTTATATTGAAAGCTGGGTGCCCTGTGTTTAATACAACTGGCCATCATAGTTTGCTTTTTAATTACATCTTCTTGTTGCAGAGTTGTCATGAGGAATACATATTTTCAGAGCCTTTAGAAAGGGCTCCACAACGCTATTCTTGTTTTTAGCTGATGTTTTGTTGTGATTTATTTACTGTAGGAAGGTATTAATGGTCTAACTTTAACGCTTACCCAGAATAGTTCAGCCAATTATGCAGCTCACTCAGATTTGAAAGGAAGTTTAATTAAAAAAAGAACTTTTATCATTTTGGAAAAAAATAATTAAACCAGTCTTGAATTCAAAACAAATATTGCTCTCTCTGTCAGGTGTAACATATATCCCAATCAAAGTCATGTGATTTAATAATAAAATGAGTTATGGTGCTCCCATTCTGTGTAAGCCTTAATTGGTGATTTTTTTTTAAATTAAATTAACCATTGAAAAGAGCAAGATGATGTATAGCAGTAATGAGTGAACACTGAAGGGAGAGGTATGGATATGTGGAGAATGACCTCGTCGAAAAATTCATGTCTGAAGATGCGGGAAATAATCCGTATCACCTCCTGGCACTCAGCAGTAGCGTGCCCCTGATGGCTGTGCTGCAAACAATGAACTTCACAGACGCAGGGGAGTGCATTAGAGAGATGTGCTTCAGTATCTTCAGTTTTTTGTTCTGCTCTCTTTTTTTTCTTTGTGCATTCCAGAGCCTGCAAGGCTTTGCTAGCCAAAGGGGTTGCTCATTAAAAATGGTAGTCTCTCCACCATGAAATCGTACAGGCAGAGGCTGTTCCTGTAATGTTTGTTTGTTTACAGTAATAAAGTATTAGATTCCTATACTATTATTTGTGCTCACTTCAGGAGGAAAAAAAAATCAATATCAAAGCCTCTCATTCAGTAGAAAATGCACTCTACAGTATGTAGTCGAGTGGAGGGTCCCCAAAGTTCCAGCAGTAATCAGCAGGAATACACCCACCAATTTCCTTCAGTCTGTCTTGATTTAGTGATGATAATTTGCCATATAGCAAGCGTGGTTTTGTTTGATATTCAAAAAGCAGAGAACCAGGATGTTAACAGTGGGAATATAGATGTCACCATGCCCCTCGGTGTTAACAGTCACCCCAGCAGTCCCTGTGACATTCAATGGTTGGAAATGGCATTTGTGACATTCACTGAGTGAGAGTAATATATTCACCTCAGTTGGCTCATCTAGCCCTCACTAGAGCAGACAGCTGCTGTAAAGGCTATGTGCACCAAGTGCACTGTCAACAACTTGCTGTAGCCAGGCTGCATGATTTTATCACCCCAGAATGGAGTGAAAAGCCTACGATAAAGGGCTCATGCTTTATTTAGAGCTGTTACCATATGGGTTGTTTTTTTTGTTATTTATCGCATATATATATATATATATATATATATAGTGCACACAAAGTATTTTCACACCATCACATTCATGGGGTCTTTTTTCTTTTTCTTTCATTTTTTTTTTATCACACTGCACCACAGTAGAAAAGCTTAAAGCCACAACAAAATGCTGGCGGAGATGTGGCAGTTGGCTATTACTTTCAGGCAAATTGCAGCGCATATGTCATTAAACATTTCATTCAAATGATGGACAGGGACACGTTACCCCATCAGCTCGTCACAAAGAATGTTCCCTAATGTTTTCTGTTCTTCACGCTGTATTAGATTACAAAATGGCAACTGCTGCCATTCTTGCACTGGTGATGTGGAAGCCTTTTTTTTAACTGTAGCCTTGCAGTGTGCAGAGCACCATACAATCACTTCCTACAACCTTTGTTGAGGGAAACAGCCGCTCACCTTCAGCCCCAGAGATTCACTGGATAACCACCACTGGAGCATAGCTTTCATGCCTTCGGGAAAATATTCTTAAATGATCATACCGGTGTTTTCAATGTTTTAGACCGTTAAGGTGAAAACTACATATACTGCACCAAAACTAGAAGTTTTGGATTGATTGCTGCTTTACAGAGCCACTGGTTTTTAATTGTTTCAGTTCTGAAATTCAACTCGCAGAAACTTAAACTTGGCTGGAAAAAGTCATCACAGTGAACAAATTGCCTTTAGCTATCATCAAAATTACATCATCACTCACTTTGCAAAACAGCTTTATTTTACTACTCCCTTTCAGCTGTGCCTCCGTACTTTTATCCATTCACAGGTTTTCTTGATTGACTCTATTATCCTATCTGTCTGCAATCCAAGAAACAACTCCTTCCAGGTTTGTGTTATCCAATCGTGTGAGCCTTAAGCATCTTTATTGAACTGCTTCCTGCAGCTGACGCTGATGCCAAAACCCAACCACTACCTTCCCTGCCACCAACCAGAAGAAGAAGCAGTAGTAGCAGCGACCTTAGGTGGAGTCTGTCTGGTGTGTTTTGAGGATTTTCAAAAATCTGAAATTTCAGGCTCATCTTTTCAACACCAGACTTTTCAATATAAAAAATAACTAAATTAACATTAGTTTACAGAGTGAAATACTCGTTTCTCCTCTGGGATTGATTTTCTGACAACATAGCTCATTAATGCAGTGTTTTTAATAAATCCAAGTCCTAAATGTCAGAATGTTGTGTGTCCTGGACCACCAACAAGGAGAGATTTTATAATGAGATTCAAAATAGTCCCTGCTCTCAGGTGCATTATTACACAACAATAGCATGGCTGTAGCAAAAAAAACAACAAAAAAGATCTTCACTGTGATGGATGACCCATCTGACGCAAGGTAAGTAGATTTTTGAAGGGAACTAAAGTAAATTTAAACCACTGGCTCTCTAGACAATAGAAAATCAGTGTAAAATTATGGTTACTAAATTTCTTTGCAATATTTATAGTATATGGGCCCAAAAAACTGCATAATTACAAGTAAGGTCCTTAAACTACCAAGTATAAAAAAGGTTGGGATAAAGACCCACATTACCCACATGCATATAGATATATTAGTCAAGAAAGCACCCATGCACATACACCCATGATTGTATATTACTTAAAATGTATTAACTACAAGTGGAATAGGTGTACAAAACAAGAATTGAAGAATTCAGGGCACAAGGAACAAAGAGGAGAGAAACGAGATGGGACCTGCAGGTGGTGATGAGAGATGATTCAGCCCTTCGGGGCTTCTAATGACCGATAATACAGTCTTCTCTCCACTGCCAGCAACAGCTGCTGCTGCTGCAGATTCCCTGCTGCGCCTGAAGGACATCAGAGCACCCTGCAATGTCCACCCTCTTCTCTCCCATCCCATCCTCCTGCCTTATCACAGCGCAGTATCAGCACAGTGACAGCTGCAAAGACCGGGAAGAATAAATAAACTAGAGCGAAGGTAAAGATAGGAATTTCCTACGGTCTTTGTCTCCATCGTGCTACTGTAGAGCTGTGATTGACTTGGCAAAGGCTAAATCAGGGCTTGCCAGGCTACTGTATTGGAACAGATTGACATAGAGCAGGAATGAGTAAGAAAGAGAAACCAATAGAGCTCGATTGCACTTGCAGCTCAAGAGAGACCAGGCGATTGTATTTACAAGCTAAACGTGTATGCATGCGCTCTTCTCTCCCCTTCAATCCTGCTCTTCCACTAGAGGATTGAGGCGGTGTGTAGTGCAGTGTCCACAGAGGATTCTCAACAGCGGTGTGCATTTTACCGCTTGTAAAGCAATCATTTCCATCCTCACTTCCCTCGCTCTTTCCCCTTCAGCTGTTTGGACTGCTGAGTCAGCTCACCTTCATATGGAGAATGGCTCTGTAAACCAAGATGTTATTGATTTACCCCTGTTTTTAAGAAGAAATGTTCTCAAACCTTTCAGGCTGATTTTGCTGCACTGCACTGCAAGGAAACTGTTGGACATTTGGTTGAGAAGGGAGAAAAACAAATATTTCTACCATCGTATATATGTTCACATGCACACACAGTAGTGCAGAGGCAGTCACACGTGCATATAGAATCATCATTAGGCTTTAGATTGGAGTAGAAAGGGAGGGAAGCATATAAGCCGACATGGATACAGAGGCACATCTGGACATAAATACAGAAATACATAGGGTTGGCCAATTGACGATAACATCAACAGTGCCGTAACAGTCATCACGATCTTTAGCCCAGCAGAGTTGACACCAACAGCGGTGCGCAACATAACACACACACACACACACATTATTCCAGTGTCTCTGTTATAATGTAGAAAATTATCATTGTCATCGTCTATCGTGATGTCTCACTGTAGACCTCGTCATATGCCAATAACATAGCCCAGCCCTAGAAATACAAACACACATTAGTGGCATATCAGTAGTAATGAATGCTATGTGAATGTCTCTTTTAAGAGAACTCACTGCAATGAGAACCTCATCTAAGACACAATTTGTCGCATTACAGGAAAAACATGGCACAGTAAGAACTAGCCATTTCTGGCTTTCCACAGATTTGGTCTTGTAGTCAAAATTCATTCGTTTTTTTAAAAATTTTATTTCCTGTTTGTAATTGCAGACTAGCATGCAACTGTGTAACAAAGTGTTAAAGATCTGGTCATCAAAATATCCAGGCTGTTTCTCTCCCTCTTATTTGTTCTTTATATCCCCACAAGAATGAAGGGAGTGTAGCGCACACATGTATATACACACACACACACACACACACTTCTGTTCTTTTGAGGACTGGCAAAAATTTCCTTACTTTCCCAAAAATAGCCTCACTCCCATGTCTCATGTCACTCTCGTGTCTAAAACTCAAACCCGTCCTCATAAAGACAGAAGAACACACACACACACACACACACACACACACACACACAAAAAACACAAACCACAAACACATAGACTACCCCCCCCCACACACACACACACACTGACTCAGTGAAAGCACATTTTACAAGCATACTCTTTACTTCAGTGTTGGACCGGGCCAGTGAGCTACATCATTGCTTCATTTGGATCAAACTCCAGAGCTCAGGAGTCATTTATCTACATAGTGTGTGTGTCTAACCTTCAGGCATTCAACACTTTGCCACTGGGAGAAATCAATGTCAGGGTGTAGAACAAAGAGAAAACCCCCTCTGACTTCACCAAGGTAGCAATTGGAATAATTTATTTCTTATTCTTCTGCAATTCATCAATGTGAAAACGTTACAGAGGTGAAATATGCTTTATCTCTCTTGACATCATGGGAACTATTTTGTGTTGTACTTGCTCTTATCCGCTAGATAAGCTCTATGAGGAGTTTACTTGGAAAACCTTGAAAAAGTTGCTGTATGCTGTGGCATACATTTCAATAACTGCATTTTTGCATTTCCTGCAAGAGATATGTGAACAGTATCCTGAAAGCAGAGATTGATTTCAAACCTTTAATTTTGATAGTATGCTCTCACAGTTCCCCACCTATGCATTTATTCATGTGAAAGCAGTTGCCTACCCTGTTATTGAACCTGATAATTCATACTTTCAAAACCAGTCTCCTTTACATTCTCTTATTGTTTCACTTTGCCCACTTCACACTCTTGTTTATTCTCCCTCAAAGTAACATAACACTTGCTAAAGGAAGAACACACTTGTGGAAAAATGTCGAGGAGATTTAGACAGCTGCAAAATTCATGAGGTGACAGTTTGCTATTATCAGTATGCCTGTGTGCATCTAAAGTCTGGAGTTTCCCAAAACCCTTTTTCACTATAAAGAATTTTATTTTGTGTGTGTGTCCTCTGTATGTGTGTGTCCCAAGAGTGACTAATGATATCTCACTAGACCAGCAACCGTCTGCACTTGCAGCTTCTGCATTTCCTGTCTTGTTGTCTGTAAACGATACACAAACACACACACACAGGTATAAGCACGTACACACACCCATGGTGTCTCGCTATCCTGTTTTCCCATCTCCTGTGACTCTGTCTAGCTGGTACTGCTTGAGTGACAGGTCTTGGTTTGTCTGGGTATCCGTGGTTACAGCCCAGAGACCTGTGCTGGGGGACCCAGACCTGTCAGCGCTCTCTGAATCCTGAAACCAGAGATGGATGGCCGGGAGCCACCTCTGCCCTGAGCTCTGTGCTCTGTGCTCTGCGTGTCTCTCCTGCTCCTCCTTCTCTTTACCCCAGACCTTCCTCCCAAACACCCATTGTTGGCAGCTTGTTATGACAGAAAAATAGAGCCAAATATGTCTTACTACTTTAGGGCGGTAGAGGAAAGAAACTTGAGAAACAAAATAAAACTAATTTGAATACAAAGATACAATTTGGTCTAAGACTATCATTTGCAATTAATTCCTTCAGGAAAAGACGGCTTGATTAATTACAGTGTAATGATAGTACATACCGCAGAGCAGAAGTCTAATCAATGCATTTAGTAAGGACAGCTGGTTCTGTTAATCCTGAATCTAGTGCACACAGGCTGGATCAGTGGTCCCAAAAGGGAGCACAAGTTACAACAGATCGGGTGTCTGTCCATCTCAAGACCCCACTGCTTCTGCTTTGAGACAGACATGTATGACAGCGCCGATGCTGGTGTAGCCTGTCGCTCAAGCCTCACAACCAATGGATCGAGGCAGAAAAGGAGAAGGGTAATGAAGGCAGCGAGAGAAGAAGACCGGCGAGTGTGATAGTGGTTGAGGGGGGTTGTTTTCGACTGCCTCAGGCTCAGGCGGTTAAGGGCGGTGGCACTGCTGCCGGAGTGTGTGTGTGATCTCTCAACCAGCTAATGAGAATATTTAACGTTTGCTGAGTCCACAGCATATTGGAAGTCATTCATCACTTCACTGACTCAGTTCAGTTTGCCAGTTATATGTTAAGTGTGCAAGATGCCTGCCTTGGGGCTCAAGGGTGGTGCTAGGAAGGTGCGTTTAGTACAGAGAAACAGACCAGGGTATTGAAAGGATGGAAGGAATTTAATTGATCATCTGGGATCTGATGGCTGCTGGTACTTTGGGTGGGTGAGGGTCTTTTCATATGAAGCCTTTATAACTAGTGCTAATGATTAATCATTTGTCCGTTCATCAAGCAAACCCTCCACTCTGCTAACATGTGCACAGAGAGTTCATGGCAATTTAATGAATAGTTATTGAGATATTTTAGTCTGGAACAAAGTCATGGATCAACCAAAATTGCCATGTTGTGTAGCTAAAAACAATCAAACAATCAATAAAGTAATGAACTAAAATCATACTCAATTTCAGCCCGATTAATAACACAAAGCCGTTAGAAATAACCAGTTAACCGAATAATTTATACCGCTCCTCTGAAAGAACAGAAATATCCATCATTGGATCTTCAGTATTTCACCAGATATGGTTGTAGATCATCTTGGATTTGTCATAAGCACAAAGAGACACAGGTTGACCTGCATTTCTACCATTTTGCTATGTGAGAGAAGGAACGGACTCCTCCCACCCCCACATTGTGGGGGAAAAAATGCACCATTGCATGACTTGAGGAAAAAAAATGCGTTTTCCATTTTAATGTCTGCAGTCAAAAAGATGTGGGAGCAAACCATCCATCAACTATTATGTTCAATTCAAAATGTAAAATTGTTTTCTGGAAGTGCACTGGAGTAGTCTTCAATGATTCACAAAAAGGTCTCATTTATTTCAAACTGTCTGTTATCCAGCCAAACATTCAGTATTTGCTCAGGCCTTTTTAAGAGGCCGCCTTAAAAGCTCACTTTCTTCTGATTGGCTGAACATCCAGAAATCTTCCAAGGGCAAGTGCATCCAATGCTTATGAGCACCTCCTTATCCTCTTACTGGTGTGGAGGTTCTGAAAGTAAAGTCTAAAACTAAGTAACAGAACAAAAATGATTGGAAATCTCAAGTTGCCTATCTATCTGTAAATGTTCAAGCCTGAAATCAATCCAGAATATAAGAGTGGACAGCATGAACTTCCGCAGCAACAAAGACTACAGCAGGACATCATAATATTGTGCCCATTAACTGCTTATTTTGTGGCATTACAGTGGATTTAGTTATTCATAACAATCTGTAATTTTTTATGTATGTGTGTGTATGTGTATATATATATATATATATATATATATATATATGCCCCTGTTAATAGTTGTATGTATGGGAAATGTACTGAAATGCCGACTGTAGTGGAAATCCCTTGCTTTCAGGAAATACAGCAGCTAACATTGCGACTAAAAATGTTACTCTGCTCCTGCCAAACAACTGTTTAATAATCATGCACTGTCTTGTTATTGGCATGCTAGAGTGTATTAAATACCTCTAATACTACTCAGTTAGACTGAGAGAACAAGCTGTGTTTAGCGCTGATGACCATATAAAGAAATCAATAACGAACTGACATCAGTTCGGAAGTAAAGAGAAACATTTGAAACCCTGCATTAAGAGCAGTCTGAGGCCTGAGCCTCTCAGGGATTACTTTTACATATGTTTACCTCAGTATTTTAAACTTCCCCTTTATTTATATAAAATAAGTATATTTAATATAAATATATATATAAATCTAAAAATATATAAATACAAATAAATATATATATGTGTGTGTGTGTGTGTGTGTGTGTGGGTGTGTGTGTGTGTATATATATATATATATGTGTGTATATGTTAGCCATATGTTAGCCGTCTCACTGGTTTCCACAGCTTGGAATTGCAAGGGGCTCCTCCATTGTGACTGACCAAACGCACTCACACACGCTACTCTTATCATCCGACAAGAGCTCAGAGGCTGCTTCCTTTTTCATGTGCTTTGCTTGGTGACCTTCACATAACCAGCTTAGTTACTCACCAGACAGAAACATGTACTGACGAGCATACTCCTTAAGAGGACTTTACAGTCGGCATTCCCCTCCAAAAAAGGAAGAGCCCATCCTGTGTTTCTGTGACATGTCAAATCGCTCGGTGACCGTGATGTGACCGTACTCCATGCAGACAAGCCAGCGGGGTTAAAGTGAGGTGAACGTGCATGTGTGTTTGTGCCTGTACCGTGGTGTGTGTCAAAGCTGACATGTGGTGACGATGAAATGGTTCTGTAACTGAGGAGCAGCCTTGCACTCTACTTGACCCCACCGGTGATGAGCACTAAGGCTGAAGCAGCCTGGCCCAGCCTAGCCGGGCACGGCACAGTGCAGCTCAGGGTCCCATGATTTTTTAATGACTGTTTCCAGGGCACAGGCCTGGAAAAGGCGCCTTCTACCAGTTAGTGTGGGTTTTCTTCAGCCACAAAGAAAGAACCCATACCGCTCTGAATTAACATGGATGAAGGCTGACAGAAGCTAAATGGACCATTCAGCACTTTAATGCTGGAGTATGATATGTGATTGTACTCTTCTGAACTGATGGGAAATGGGAGGTCACTAGGGTTTTTTTCTATTGCCCCATGTAGATTAAGCATTTTTTTCCAGCTGTTGTTGAATTGCACTTGAAACAAAACTACCTCCCGGTGACCTCCTCCCTCCTCCATTTTTAATGGAATCTAACAGCAAACGATCCATTTTTAAAAGGACTTCTGCATCATGAACAACATTTCTATTTATGAAGCAGGGTGTTCACCAGGGCAGGTTGTCCTCTTTAATCCCAGAGGGTGAACAGTTAGCAAGGCACTTCATAATTATCTCCTTTTTTGCAGCTATGATGGCAATCTTGGATTAGATGTTGTCATGGCAATGAGAGTGGAACTATGTTTGGAAACTGGAAATTTTATCGCACTAAAATGATTAAAATCCAGCCGGTACTTTTTGTATGACAACCCTTTTGAAACTATCTCAGCCTACTACTGTCTTATTGTCTTTGTCTGGTTATCATCCTTAGCATGAAAATGGAGGAGACATTTTGCTGTTAATATGTTTTCTATTTTCAAAGCATACCTATAGTGTGCTCAACATAATCAGACCAGTATTGACAGTGCATTTGCAGAGAGTAAAGCGTAATCACAGTTGACACAGCTATGGGACAATTTTTTTTTTGTGCTTTAGGGTGACTCAACCAACTCTGTGACACTTAATGCACCATATTTTCATGTGGCCCCTTTGTTAGTCTGGCTACAGGCTGCATTTTTTATGCTTGACTACACACTTTCAATTACCTTTTTCTGTAGCAGTCTTTTTGGGGAAACAAGGGGTGAGAGAGAGAAAATGCAAATAGGTAAATAAAATGGATAAGGAAGTGATGAAATATGGTGTTAGTCAGTGAATGGCATAATAGTCAAAGGTTTTTGATTGCAAACATAGGGCAAGTATAGCAAAGATCATACTGCACATTGCAGTATCTAATTTAGAATTGTATATATTTTTGTTACAGATTTTGCAATTGTTATTTTAAAGTCGCTTCCAGCCAGATCTGTCAGGTTTTCTCATTTTCATCTCTTTAATTGTAATTAGCAAATACATGCCTGCATCACATTTCGAGAGACTTCAGCCATTTTCTGGTGTAAATTGACTCCCAGTTATTTTAGCATAGAAACATAAGTGAGCATTACGTTTTACAAAGTAGCATTTATGATAGTATGGCTACACAGTCTGAAAAAAATTTTAGTCTCTGTTCTATATCAGTGTGCATGAATTAATGTTCATAAGACTTTAAGACCCACCTACGCATCAAGCATGAGCCATCAAAGCCAAGGAGGACAAACCAAAGGAGAGATGCTTTCATTTGCTAGTTTCTATTAAAATAAAACCAAATGAAGCTTAATTGCAAATTTCTTTGAACTATCTTTCTCACTAGAAGTACATTTTAATATTAACAAAGCATGTGTTTCCGGTGGTTACTTTGAGAAATTATAAGGATGATTGGGAACAGCGCATTAAGGAAAGGACAGCATGAAGCAGGAAGGAAATTGAGTCAATTTTTCTAATTGAAATTGTAGTTTAGATAAAATCACAACGGCATGAGAGTACTTCTATCTCAGTGGAAGCAATAAAACTGTGGTGGAACAAATGTTTTCATGCACAACTCTCATTCGTCAATATGAAAATAACAGAAATAATTGAAATAACCACCTTAACTGATAGTTAGCTTTCTGATGCATTATCCTGTGCAGCAAACTTAAAATTCATAAATGTTGATCTACTCAAATTTGGAGGATGCAGGCCTGTGTTGCGACTCCTTCGGGTCCCCTATGTGCTTGTCCCTCGATGAAGCCAATCGGTGCAAAACTGACAAGTCATTGTCTTTTCCTAAACCACAGTAATTCATCAGCACTTGAGGCGGCTTTGGCTGATTGCATTTTCGACAGAGCAATCTCCACTGTGTCATAGAGAATTTGGCTTTTATGGCAGGGCGGAACTTTGATGGCAAATACAAGGGACAAGGGACAGTGGAGGCGAACACAGGGTGTTCACCATGCTGGGTCTGATTGCAAATTGAAAATCCTGTGTGTATCTGATCCTGTTCTTGGTTTGTGTACTTCAGAGAGTCTGTGTGTGAGAGAGAGAGAGAGAGCGAGAGAGAGAGAATTTGTACCTCTTGAGATATGATGGAGTTTTTCCATCTGCTGCTCCCTCAAGCCTTATTTCTTTCATCTCCTGAGATATTCATAAACCATAACAAAAATAATGGACACTGTGAACCACCTTTCATCAGACTGGCTTTTTCTGTGTCGGTGGTATACAAGAAATTCTCTTTCCTTCATTTACCATCTCCATGGCCACGAAGCAGCCACAATAGTTGCTGTCCAGTCACCGAAAAGCCACCATAACAGTTTTAATTAACACAAGAATCCCTTTGAGGCTCAGCAGACGAGGGAGAAAAATGGTTCCATTTTCTAGTATTTTAACACTTTTTGCTTACGTGTGTAAATTTTGGAGGGAAAATAATGAGCTTGCAAAGCAACATTAAGATGTGCAGCTTTTAAATGTCAGTGTGTTACAGGGGCTCAACTCAGCCAGGGAAAATATTTGTTTCCCAAGATTACGCTGGAGAGCCAGGCTATAACTGCAAAAAGCTGATAGGGTTCTGTATTCAGAAGTAATGTCAATCCCTGGGCCCTTGATAATATGTCAGTGTCATTGAGAGAAATGACCAGAAGAAGTCAGTTTAAAAAAAAAAAATGTTGATTAGCCTGAGGGTATCCAATCTGCGAGTGTAGCCTAACACCCACTGTGCATTTTCTGATGAGGCCCGCACCACCTCAGAATTATGTTCTTTGATTACAAGAAAAATCCCTTTGAACATCAGGGTTTCCTATTCCAGGCAACTGAGATTGAATGTCAAAATGTCATTAAATCAAAACTACCACCAGGTTGTGAGATTTTAAACTTGTATTTCTTTGTCACTTGCATTAAAATGCAGAAATGTCAACCACACCTCTGGTCTATGTTTGATTTAATCCAATATGCCCCACTAACTTCTCATACTGCTGGCATCCTTAAATGTAAAGGCTCTTTTACGGCATGATTTCTAGTCTAGAGGCCCCATGGAAGGCAAGTATATTAGCAGGTATTATTCTGCCTATTATAAATCTCTCCCGCTTATTGCTTCCGTGCGACAGGTAATAATGTTGAACAGTATGTGTATTTTCATCTGGTAGCAGTGATTCAGGAATTTTAAAGAGAACCCCTCTAATTGACACTCAACTGCTCTGGCATTATTGCGAGCCTGAGAGTTTGCCTCATATTCAGGTCTTTGAACAGTAAGAGACACCAGACTGCTTAAGTGGCCATCATGAGTTGTGTGCAGTGGAGGAATCAATACCTTTAAATTCATATTTACTATAGCAATGGCTTTGCTAAATTTTTCATTTTGGCTTAAAGAAGGAAACAGGAGATCAGTAGCATAAACATTCCCCTATCATATCAGATGAGTAAAAGTCATGTAGTCCAGGCAGGGCAAGTGCTGCTGATTGAATTTTTCTCATTATTGCATTATTGGTCGAAGAAGGCTCTTGGCTATTTGATGTGCTATGTGAATATGCACTTTGTTATACTAGCCAACACCCTCCACTTTGTCTCCCATGTCTCCGACCCTCATTGTGTTTCAACCTGTCTCAGCAGTTTTAACATAATTGGTTGACAAACATTAGTGTGTTTTTGTAGCTGCTGGTGCTGACGCATGTTTCTTTGTCTTTTGTCTGTGTTTAGTAATATTAGAGTGGAGTAAAGTAGAAAACATTGCGTAATCATAAATCACGTCATGTTGATTTATCTTTTGATAGACTCCGAACTGATCTTTAATCTTTTAACAATTACTTTCAAGCAATCTCTGTAGCCTTTGCCACATTATTCCAATTACTTCTAGTACAGGTGTTTGGGATAGATTGTCAGTGCAACACGACTTATAATAAGTGGTGCCAAGGTATCATTGCATTTTATTGACAAGTTAGCAGAGCCATTATGAGAATGTCCATTACTTTGACTGACACCTCTGAGTCACACACAGCTGACTCAGACAAAGTAGGAAACTATTTCCTGCTTTCCTACACTTCCCCATGCAATTGTTTAGGTTGACCCTTTAACCCGAAAGGAAGAAACATGGTCATGAGGCCAAGCTAATAGGAACTCATACTTAAAGTGTAACTTATTTATGTGTATTACAGTGTGTGAGGGCCTTTTAAAATGTAGTTTTTGGTTGTATTACAACATATTGTGTTGCGGTTCTTGTTTTAGAGCTGTATGTTTTCATCAAGAAAACCCTAAAAGACAGCCATCAAAGCAAAAAAAGCAAAAAAAACCCCAAACAGTTAAAATGGTATTCACTTTACTTCATGCGTGCATTATAGACATCAAAAATCCACTGTACCGAGCTCCTGCATCAGAATGCAGCACATCTGCAATGTGAAGAAGCAGTGAAAACAAATTTTCTCATGAGCTCTTGACAACATCCATTGGAGACCCACACATGCATTGCCAAATGTGATCTTTGCTCAAAAAAACTTATGTGCAAAGAATGGCAAGGTAGGAGCAGAGGTGGATGCAAATGAAGAGGGTTCGAGCCATTTGATACATGGTAATTAGACTCCACTGTGGCACCAAGCGTGACCTTTTCAGCTGTGGCCCTGAGTTGTATATGGACAGAATGGAGTCCTCTCTGGAAATAAGAAAGGTATTAAATGAGGTCCAGTGAAAAGACAGTAAGTTGAAGCCACAACCCAGGGAGGAAATTATTCATCTTGTCAAGCGTGCACTCTTTTTACTTCCTTATTTATTTATTTTTTTCATACACAACTTTGGTAATTGCATTTTGCTCTCTGGGAAAACATTGTCAATTCAATCTCTCCCTTGTTTTTGATGGGAGTTTGTTCGGTGCATACATTAATAAATTTAACACGTATTCCTGATTGTACAGGCCCTCTCATCCAAATGCACATTAGTCATTTTTGAGATAAAACCAATTTCAAAGCTGCTAGTGCCGATGGATTTGTCTAACAGATAACTGTCTGTTTGTGTCATTTCCTCCGACTGTTCAAAGTGCTGAATCTATTATTATATTTATTACTATGTTGAGTGTGACTGCTGTTACCCTGCCACAAGTTTATTCGCATTACAAATACTGGATAAGCCATTTTAAAGTGAAATGCCCACTCTGATTAACTGATAACCTCTATGAATCTTTCAGTAAGACTGTTACCCTCCCTTACTTCTGAGTTTCTCCAATCTGATTTTGATGCGCATAAATTAACATGTGTAACCCTGGTCACCCTGCTGTACGTACACCATCACAGCACTATACAACCGAAAACAAGAATGCAAAAAGGATGCAACTGACCACCACTACAATTTTCCCCACGAACAGAGATTTTCCAATCATAAGAGCAACCATAACTAGGCACAGCAAGACTGCCAGGCTTTGTATTTCTCCTTACATCAAAATGGTATGCATAGGGCTATGGTAAGAGTGATTTTCAGCAAGGAGTTTGTAGGGTCATGTCTTTTTATTGAGTCTTTCAAACCCCAAAACAATAGAGCAAAACTGTAAAGAGAGGAATCAGTGTTTTAATCTCTAAAGTAAGCTGCAAACCTTAGCATTCTTGACTAACTAGCTTATTACATAACTTGCCCAAGCATTAAGTATTTCATGAGTGTACTACATTTAATTGGGTTACACTTAAGTGATTCTTTTCTGCTCCTTATTAGATTTGGGAAGCTAACAAGTTTTACAATTCTGCTCTTATTGTCATGTCTTCTGTATGGATCACCAACTAATCAGGATGCTAAATTTTTGCCCAGGAAATGTTGTTTTACAGCCTCAAGATAGGTGAAAAGCCTTTAAATATACATTTAAGACACCTTTGACTCCTGCTTTTAAATCAGAGACGAAAAGGCTGCAGACTGTGCTTTCAGCACACCACCTAATGTGTGCTTATTGTGTTAGCCAAAGCCATTAACGTCAGTTGGCAACAGTTGTGATTTTCAGCCAACAAAAACGAAAGTTACAACCTAGGAATGAGATGCCTACATTTTTGTGCCTTTGTCTGCAAATCAAGGACCCACTGTTTAAAAAATTACAATGAATTTTAGGTGGTAAATCTGACACTATTACCATTATTAAACACACTACATATTGCATTAAAAAGACATCAGAATCCTGTCTTCGGCTGGAACGCAACAGTGAGGTGAGCCCTACAAAAAAAGAATGTCCATGTCTGAGGTAGGAATGAAGTTACACCATTGGTCAGCCAGGTGCTGCATGACTGAGTGATGAAATTATACCATTGGTCGCTTGGTCAAGTGTTAGGGTTTTTCTTTCAAAATGAATTGGAGTGAAAAGTTTGCATTACATCATCAGAGGGGCATTTACAGATGGTTTTGCTAAATTGGTGCCTTCTAAAAAACAGATCTCACATCTAAGCCGCTTTTTGTAGAAGATGGTATGACGGGTTCTAGGCCAGGCTTTCCCTCTGCTTCTCATTATGTTGACTGCTCTGACAAAGATGTAAATGAGCTTCCAACGGTCTCTCTTTGCGATCTTTTCACAAGTAAATATAGAAAACATCACAGTTGTTGTCTTTAAATCATTTATATCGTGATTTTGTCAGAGGATGTCGCAGTTAAAATCCGAGTTTAAGGAGTACAGCAGCAGCTTGGAAATGGTTTTGAAGTAACTATTACCAAACATGTAGTCCTAATGGGCTTCGTTTCAGTTACTACTTCATACTTTTTCTGTGGTCTGACAACAGAAATGGAAAAACATGTAAATGAGAACAGCTTTATCGGGAAGTAGTAGAGAGTAGGAGAGAGGCAAACAGATAAAAGACTGAAACCAGCTGACACCAGGCAGAATGCAAATAAAATGTGATGATGTGATGAAAATACTAATTAGCGTATTATATCTTCTAGGGACCTTTTAGTGATAACTTTAGCAGGCTTTAGCTACTTTTCATTGAAGGCAGTAGTTGAAAGCGGTTTCACAACAGTTTTCAACTATCTGAATTCTGCACATTGACATTACATAGTTCAGCCATATACTAAGTTTTGACCTTGCATTGTTACCTGAGGTTCATAGAGGAAAAGATTAAAGTCTCAGTGAAATTCAAAGTCAGTGTAGACTGTGAACCATTTAGAGAAATGATTTCTCTAGCATCTTAAAATGAAAAAGTATGCAGCTGTGACACGCAGGTAAAGACCAAATTTGAAGTAAAATGAATATATCCGACCAGAGCAGATTTCTTTTTCAGTGCTGAGAGTACAGTCCTGCCGTGAACTCCAAAGCTCCTGTACAAAATAACTGCTGAGGCATACATTCACTATTTTTTTTTTTTTTTTATGATCGATAAAAAGGAGAGAGAAAATGAGAGAAAATGAATACTAAAGTGGACAGAATAAAAAAAGAATAAGAGAAGAGAGATTGAATTCGGATGAAGCCGGGTGTCTGTAAGTAGAATGGTTTTGTTCTGGGATGGAGGATGAGCAAACGCAAACATCTATGGATGACCAATAAACTTACGCCACATGCACACACGCACACAAACGCGCACACACACGCTCACACACAAACACATCAAGTACAGGGGTCCACAGCTGTGTTTTCTTATGGTTTGTTGAACACCAGTGCTCACTGTGAATCCAACCAGATCAAACCTACTTCGCTTCCCTGGATACAGTAGCTGTGCTGCCTTTAGATACAGCACATACATCTCTATAGCTACACTGCATTTGTGTTTTCTGCGCCCATGTGTGCATCCTTGTGTGCTTCCATGTGCGTACATGTATTCACACACTGGATGGCCTTGATGTGTGTGTGTGTGTCTATTTTATATTTAAGTATGTGTGGCCGTACATGCGCCTCCATGTACCTTTTAAGTGTGTTTTATAATACTGTATCCTTGTCCGTGCATTTGAGAGTGCTTGCTTTCATGTGTACACGTGTATATCTGTGTGTCCCTTGTGTGTGTGGTGTGAGGTCAGAGTGCAGTGAAGAAAGTGTGTCATCTGCGAGGCGGTAAGTTGGTCCCCCCTGACTGGTCTTTTCTGCCAAGTGACACACACAGCACCGCTGACAAATAACAGAGGCAGAAGATTTCTCACTCTTCCTCTCCCTCACTCATTGACAAACTTCTCTCTGCACCCACAGTGACTTAGTCACATGCAGTCACACTATATCGCAGTGTTCCACACATACTGTAGTGCACACACGCTAGCAACCACGGGCAGCATACAGAATCGCAAGCCACAATTCTGCTGTGGTTTGTATACACACACAGTCCTATATAGCCAAGCACATAATTGCATCATCATATGAAGTCACATAGTATCAGACTGTCTCTCACCTTCTCTCACATAGTCAGAAAGAAAAGCACACATGTAGATAAAATCCACCAAAGTGTATGCTCTTCAGGGAAGGGAGGCACACACAAGCTAATCTAAACACCTAACATAATGCAAACGGACTAGTTTGGTCTCAAAATGAATTGGAATTGTTTTCCACCATTTTCCGAGTGGGTAACGGCATATACAGCTACATACACATGTTCATACATGCAGATTTATGTAAATACTGTATACATAATGCATACACATACGGTACCTATTAGCACATTCAATAAAAGGTATAGATAAATAGATAAATTTTTACTTCAGAGCAAACAATTCTTTCCGTCTCCCTGTATTTTCCAGCTGCCCTCTGTTCTGGTTAAATAACTTCCAACATTGACATTTAATACCCATTTAAAACTCCGAATGCATTGATGAGTAGGAGCCGAGATCACAAATTGAAACCAAGTAACAAGGATTTGAGAGATTAAATAAACTGTTCATAGAGTAGATCGGTTGACTGCTGATTGACATGTTACCTTACCTGACCCACCTTTTCTTTCTGTCTGTAAAGTTACTCCTCTTTCATTAAAAAAACGTACCTTTACTGTACCCCCTGTACATCGAAACAGATTCTTTGCAGGATGCACACCAGCACAAACCCCAAACGGAGCTGGAGACCAAATTTTCTCAGTGCTCATATACTGTAGCTGCATGACTGCTGACGTTTTTGTTTGGCTGTGGTGAATGAAGCCGGACTGCAGTGTGGTGGTACAATTAAGGTGAACACATTTCCAGCAAGGCAGGCAAGGTGTTTGAGTCTGTCCCCAGCTGAGCCAGCTGACTGAGAGTTTTGGGCCATGGTTCTGACAGGAACAGACCCTGAGAGAGGAAACCATGGTGAAGATGTGCATTTTAAAGAGGATGCTGCAGTATTTATTTGTGTCTGTGAGCATGGGAGAACGACAAGAAGAGAGACAATATGACATTTTATTAGCTTTATATGTTTGTATTTTGTGTTAGTATATCGTATGCATAGAATGGAAGTGTGTATACAAAACTTTTGTGTCTGTGCGCATGCATATAGTTGCTTCTCTGCAGCAGTGTGTAATGGTTTGTGTTCATTGAGGTTCGCCTTGGAACAGAATATATAAAGTAGTGTAATGGTATGTCTTGAGCAAGTGCTTTAACTCTCTTTGGTGCCTTTTAATGGGTTGCTTAAAAAGAAAGAATTGATTTCCTGGTTCCTGCCTGAGAGATGCTTCAGTATAGCACCAAGGGCTACTGTAGCATTACATGTTTTTCAGTTTGTGTGTGTGTGTGTGTGTGTGTGTGTGTGCGGAGGGAGAACAGAGGGAGACAGGAGTTGAGAGAGAAAAAGAGTATAAGAGAGTGAGACTTTGCAGAAAGGGAGAGTTAAGTTTCTCCCCAGCTCTTTAGAGTTTCCCTGGTGAGTTAGCTGGCAGCTTGTTTGCTGGTGTAGCAGCAGGAGGAGCAGCAGCAGCAGCAGTCGGAGGCAGAGAGATTGCGATAAACCCCTTCAGAAGCAGACAATAAACGCTATAATGCTATTGGAATTAACGACTGGCATTCCATCATTTCTCATCTGATTAAGACCCAGTGACAATCTTCTTGCTACAGTCTCTAGTTGTCACCAGCTATGACTAATGAACTGTGATATGCTGCTATTCTCTCTCTTTTTCTCTGTCTCACTCTCTCTTCACTTCACGCTCTATCGATTATTGAAATGCTCTCCGATCCCTCCCATTCTTAACACACCCTTGCAGCTCCTTCCCTCCCGCTCTCCCCCCCTTGCTGCTCCTTTCATTTGCCTGTCTACCGTGCTTTATGTCCTCCTCATGCAGTCCTTTATCTTGTACCATTCATTTGGCTAATTTGATATTTGGAGTTGATAGGGCTCTGAATAGAGGCCCGTGTTTTTACATACATTTGTCTCCATCTCCCGATCTCTCATTTCTCTTTTCATTCCCTTTTTCCCTTTCTCTTCACCCTTCCTCTCTTTTTCATAGCAGCGATAATGAAATCAGGCTCCAGTCCTTCATCTGTATTAGCGGCATTTGCGGGTCTAAGAGAGACTAACAGCCTGCTAATTTTCTGTCTCTGATTTGTTAAACTGACAGACATTTGCATAATTTATCTGGCCGCTTTCTCCTCCTTAAAGGTTGCCTGCAGACATTTCTGTCGTTGAATGGAATCGAAAGCTGTCAATATAATGGCTTGTTTGATCAGATTTGAATATTTGTTTAGAGATTGGAGCAGGAATTATAGCAATATGCCACAAAAATGCCATTGATTTCAAAGAAACCAAATTGATCCGCTTCACAGAAAGTTAAATGTTTAATTTTTCCTTGTGACAAGTTAGCCTAATTCTTTTCACAGTTTCTGAATCTCTCTGATCCATCTCACCTTCAGGGTCTGCTACAGTATCCCCCCCCCTGAAAAATGTGCTCCTGTGTGAGGTGAAGGGTTATTTCTTCTGCCTGTGATGCTGACAGATATGAGGGGTGGCATCTCTTTTTACGTTTCCTTTGAGCTACAGTGTGTCTCAAGGCTGACAGCACTTTCACTGAATAATGTACACAGGCATAGTCACATGCACACATCATGTTAGTCTCTTTTGTCTCTTAAACAGTGTGTATACAGGTGTTCCATTAACCTTGCAGGCTGACACTGTCTCTAGGTAGCTTCATTACCTTCGGCATGATTAGCTCTAAACTAGACTGTTGCTTTGAGGTCCATAACACACATCCAGGCACATCCTTCCCTCGCTCCCTGGCCCTGATTGGTAGGGGGCACTTGCAATGTAGTCATGCTTTTCACCATAGATAAGTGGCTATGTGAGGGAATGAGAAGTGTGTGTGCGCGTGTGTGTGTGTGTGTGTGTGCATGTGTATGCACGAGTGTGTGCGCATGCGTGTGGTGGCTTGTGTGTGTGTACACGTGTGTTTGTGTGTATGTGCGCATATGTGTGTATGACCCCTCCCCTGACTCCATGCATTAATGAAGAGATGCAGTGCCAGGTGCGCTCTTTGAAAAGGAGACAGTGAGGGAACCCAATAGATGATGAGGAGGATGGGTTGGTAATATGGTCTGGCATTTTAGCGGCCTCCCTTTCCTAATGCTGCTTCGGTCTCATCGGGATTATTCAGCCAGCGTGGTGTGTCACGGTCGGACACTGTGCCAAAGGGAAAGGGCGTGCTGAGAGGGGACAGGGGTTGCAAGGTGGAAATGTCAGGAGAGAGCAGGAAATATGCTGAAAAATGCCCAGAGGTATGCAACCTTTATCAAAGTGAAGGGGCCTGAGGGAGAGCATGAACTAGCAGCCCCCAACCCATTGCTCTGTGCTTGGGTTTCAGAGGGAAAGAAGTGAAGAGGGGTGGAAAGTGTGAATCAATGTCAGCTGCATCAATGGAAAAATTCAAAAAAGGGAAAAGATGCAAGATGCTAAGAGTCTTGTAGGATTAATGGGTCATCATTATAGGTGCAATGTTGAATTATGCATAATAATACATTTTTAAGATTATACGTTTTACAGTCAAGATATTTCCATCACTGCTCCTTGTCATCTTTTGAAATCAACTTTACAGGGCAATTAAAAAAATGGCTCCAAAGAAAGCACATTGCCCTACTTGAATGTTCTGGAGGGAGTACTTGAGAAAGTGTTCCACTCTCCTCTGATGAAAAATGTCTGTAGAAATGTATAAAACCGCAATCCCTCCAGAGAGCAGCTTGGCATTTTTGTTTTACTGACGTCCCTACCAGCCCAGCTTTTACAATACCTGTAAATTATTGCTCTGCTCTGAAGCACCCCTCACCGTCTTTTCCTCCTCTGCCTCATCCCTCTTTGTTTCCTTAACTTTCTTGCTTTAGACCTCCCTCCCACACACAAATCACACATCCATGTTTCAGCAGCCTTAACATTTAGCTCTACGGTATACAACCACACGAGTAGCATTAGCATTTTTTATTTGTTAATGTTTTTCCATGCCGCTCATGTAATAGCTCACATCTGAGGCCCTCCATACATAGTGTATGAATTCATGCCAGTCCTCTAACATTTTTTTTTTTTTTGCCTGCCATACACAAATGTACTCAATCGCCTCCATTTCTGGCTCATCTGCTTTTCTACTGCTCCCAGAGAACCAGGGGTTGACCCTTACAGCATATCAAATTCTACATTTCACAGGTTTCTTTCTTTCTTTCTTTTTTTTTTTTTATCAATACTGCTGAGTACAGGGAATATTATCCACATATTTATTCCTCTCTGAATGCAGGTTTCTCTCCAAATTTGCCCTCAACATGCACAACCATGTTCGATGCCATCAGAGGTCAAAAGGCCAAAGAAATGTCACTATTTGCTTTACATGTGTTCCATTAGCATCGATTCCCCATTCTACGTGAAAAGTGAAGTTAATACCAAGCGAGTAGCTCAGCCTGTTTTATTTATGAATATGTGCCCGTGGAGACATCCATTATCTTCAGTTTTTACAAAGCACAAGTGTAGGATCTGGTAGGAGAGTATTATAAAGAATCCCAAACTGTTTCT
>CM029133.1:7225000-7295000 GCA_016859345.1 Istiophorus platypterus | reverse complement strand
GTGTGTGTGTGCGTGTGTGTGTTCTGTGGATAGGCCAGCATGGACACTTTACCCAACCTAATCATGATTCCCCTCTTTTATCTGAGTGCAGACCAACTGTCCAGGCCTATACATCATCAGGTGCCCCAGTACGGATACACACTCACACAATCATGACTCCCCCACTTTTGGTCTTCTCTCTCCCTTCTTCCATGCTATATATTGCTGTGTATCAACCACTGACACCGTGGCAACATATTAAAAAGAGGGATAGTGGCTGCTCTCTTATTGCCAGGAAAGTGATTTACCATGGGGCCACATTCCCACCATATTGATTAAAGAACGTGTGTGTGTGTGTGTGTGAGTGTGTGTGTGTGTTTGTGTGTTTGTGTGAATGTGCGTGTGCTTCACCCTGCATCTTGCTGGGCTTTCTCATTTTCCCTCTCTGCCATCGCCTTTCCTCCTCCTCCTCCTCTCATTTTTCCTCTCTCCTTTCACTCCTCCTTTTATCTCTCACTTCACTTCCGCTATCTCTGATGTTGCCCAAGTCCGCTCCTCAGTCTCTCTCCCTCCCACTCTCTCTCCCTCTCTCTCTCTCGCTTTCTCTCTCTCGCGCTCTCTCTCTCTCTCTCATATCTATGTTGGCCCCAGACTCATAGCCACATGAGTCTGATTGTGTGTGAGAGTACAGCTGAGGCATGGGTAGGGAAGGGAGGGAGGTAGGTAGCAGGAGAGTGAAAATGAGAGACAAAGAGAGGGCAAGAAAGGGAGAAAAACCCCTTTCCCACTGTAATTCTATCTTCTGTAGCTGCAGCACAATTCATTCATTCAAATAATCACAAGCAAAGAAATGCAGGCTCTACAGGTTTGTGTCACATTTAAAATTCTTCCTGTGCTCTTACTTCACATTTTTCAAGATGTTCAAGGAGAATTCTGAAATAAGACTACACATACGCCCTCCTGTATCCCTGCTATGCACTAGAGCTAAGTATAATGGGTTTTACTGAAAGTTGAACTCAAGTTTAAGGCTGCAGCTAATGATTATTTTCACTATGAGTTAATTGTTGGCTATTTTTTTTTGATTAAATCATCAAATATTTACCTTATAAACTTTACAGAATTGTCAAAAATGCCTATAAGAAGTCCCCAAAGCCCAAGGTTACATCTTCAAAATTGCTTTTTTTTCTAACTAACTGTTGAAATCCCAAAGATATTCAACTTACAATCATATGAAACTGAAAAACTAGAGACTCACATTTGAGATGTTGGACCCAGGGAATGTTGGATCATTATGGCAATCTTTAGCTGCACTAGAAGCGTGACTCAAGGGATGACAGTATCAGTCTGTCGATGTGTGGACTGGTCTGTCAGTCAGTCCACCACTTTTCCCCAGGCTGAGGTTTCACAACAGCTATAGGGTGGCTTGTCATGATATTTTGTAAAGTCATCCTCTCCATAAGATGAATCCCAATGATTTTTGTAATCCCTGAATTTTCATAATGATTTTGGTGATCCTGAATATTCCAGTATTCATTAGCGCTAATTAGCCCCAACATAAACATAGCGTTATAATGCTAACATGCTAAACTAAGGTGGCAATCATGCTAAAAGTTATACCCATTCAGGTCCATTCAGGATTGTCATTTTTCCACACATTTGGTTGACATACATAGAGGAAACAAATCCCATCCCAGAGTGAACACTGGGATGGGTTGGATGTATTTGGTGAAATATCAGCAAAATCTTAAAATATGCATGATTGAAGTTCCCAACTATGATGAAGAATCCGCCCAGTTGTGCAGGTTGTTGATCACTGATGCATGTGTGCAGCTCTTGCTGCAGATAGATGTCAGATAGACTGCTACAATAGCAACATCAGTGAACTCCCTTGGCATAAGTATGGCTGGCGCCTGATGTTTTTAAACTCTACTCCACACAGAACAAATTTTGGACACAACCACAGCATTTGTGCACCTTTCTATGTTGATGTAAACACAGTCCACCACCACCACACATCCCCTTTTTGGTATTGAGTTTGCCAACCCAGCTCAACAGCTGTGTCCAGAATATTGCTGAGTAGCCATATCTCAAAGAAAAACAATGATGCAGCAGTTCTTCATTTCACACTGGATAGTTCATCATACTCACTCTCCCATTCTCAAGGAGAACCCTAAAGAACCAGTGTGTTTGATATAGGGGGATCTATTGGCAGAAATGGAATATGATTTTCATAATTGTTTCCATTAGTTTATAATCACGTGAAACTAAGAGTCATTGTGTTTTCCTTAGTTAAGAATATGCCCTTCACAGCTACATAGGGAACGGGTTGTCTTCCATGGAGTCTGCCATGTTGCCCGGTATGTTTCTACAGTAGCCCAGAATGAACAAACCACACGCTGGCTTTTGAGAGAGGGCCTTTTGCATTTTTATGTTACCCGAAGGCCACCGTAGCTTCTCCTAGATGCTTGGAAGGGGAGCGATGAGGGGAGCGGTGATCGTTTGGTTGCGATCTGCAACCGCGCCGCTAGATGCTACTATATCCTACACACTAGTCCAGAACTTCGATGATTTATTGCTCATCAAAATCCTTGTCACTTCATTTTCTGCCAATTGACTAGTTGATGAACTGTTGTAGCTCTAATAACATCTGACCCCATTCATATAGCATTGCTGTCACAATTCAGTCTGCAACTGTAGCTGCATTCTCATCACTGCCAATCCACAGAATTACTTTTCCATTACACATAATTACGTAACGAAAAAGCACAAAAAAAAAGTTCTTTCACAAGCCCGATCGGGACTCTATTCTCGTGTTTTTTGACCCTCATGTTGCTTTTCTGTCTAAATGAGTAGAAGGTAAATGTTCACAAATGTAATTTCAGTCACAGTAGTATTACACAAGGTTTCCATCCCTGATACAGATTGCTGTTCGAGAAATCTGGAGCAGTGTCCAGAGGAGGGTCACAGATCCCTCCTGGGTGACGCACATCGACACATTCAGATTTAATTCACTCTGTGTTACAGGGGTATAAAACTATACTACGGCATAACACATTCCCACAGTAGGTACCTCTCCTTCAATTTAGTATACACCTCATTCTCCTTATCATTACCTCCTCTCCCTTTTTTCCTTTTTTTTAATTTTCGGTCTTTTCAATGGCCTCTATTTGTTCATTCCACTTGCCTTGGCCGTCTCCCGGGCCATTAATCTATACCGCTCCAACTGCTCCTGTGGGCCAGACCGGGCTGCGGCGCCACTCACTGTGTGCACTGAAAGGCCACTGTGTTCATACAGATATGAAACGACAGACAGAGACGGAGAATGGCTTTTAGAGGAAGCACCCAGAGACATAAGATAAGTGGAGAGAAAGAGAAGGATATGCAGAGAGGGGAAAATACACTCACCGCTCCTTCACTTTTCATGTCATCTAAGGCAGAAGTGACAGAATTGTGTATTTCAGAGAGTGAGATGATGTTGCCCCGAACAACAGCACTGAGGTTACTGTGGCGTCTGCCCTTTTGAAAAGGTTGAGATTTGAGGAGATTAATATGCCATTGGATCACACTGGGGGATTTCTGGCTCGCCTGTAGCCGGCCTGGACAGGCAGCAGCCGTCAGTGGTGACAGGGGACTCAAGCAGATGGCCTGGCTTAATCAGCGAGAGAGCACTGTTCTGGGTGTACGTTTGTTTGTGTGTGTGTGTGTGTGTGTGTGTTCGTGTGTGTGTGTGTGTGTGTATGTGTGTGTACGTACATGTACTTTGGTTAGGGATACTATTGTGTTACTTAGAGTAACAGAATTTTCGTGTGTGCACCTCTCCATAAATGCATGGATAATCTCACTGATACGTGTGTGTCTGTTCTTTGTAGGAAAAAAAAGCAATGAATAGATGCAGCAAACTTGGCAGTAAAGACCGCCTGACTTGGGGCTCTGTCATTAACCATGATTGAAAGTATTGGAGCTGACTGACTTGGGAATTTGCTGCATGTCACATCTGAACTCTGTTTTGGTTCACTTCTAATGCAGCTGACTCGCTAAGAAAGAATGATCGGCCTTTGATTTATTAGATATTCCCATGTACTGTTTCATTTTGAATTAGATTTATAAAACACCCTGTTTATCAAGCTAAGTAAACAAAACAACTCATTAATCTGAAACACATCAGAACAGTATTCCTCTGCATGTATTCACATTTTTACTAAAGTTGTATCCCTTTAAGATGTCATCACTCAGGGAAAAAAAACATTAAGAACTCATTAAGAGTCAGTAACTTTGAAAATAAATGAATTTGTGTGTAATTACATGCATGATAAATCAGTCTTATTGTCTTTGAAAGTGGGGTTCTACAAGTGTCAGTCTGTTCATCTGTTATCAGCTATTCATCGGATTTTTCTGTTGCTTTTCAGATGGAAGATTGACCTAATGTCACTTTGCTTTTCCCTCTCAGTTAAACATGTTCTCATTAGGGAGCAGTGCAACCAGGTTGTTAATGCTGTCTAGGGTGTCCCTTTAGGAAATAAAGGCAGTGTCTTGGCAGACCATTTCTCAACCTTGGTCCCTTTTCCCTTACTGGCAAAGATTCACGCTACTGAGATGTTCTTGAGCAAAGCACTAAATCACTGGCTGGCCTTCAACTTGGTTGGGGTTAAGCATGGAGAGAAATTTGTTGTAGGGCAAATTAACTCTGACTTAAGGAAGTTGTATTGCAGTGTATGTTGTTCAGTGGCTCATTGACAGTAGCTGTTGGAGGCAGAAAGTGTTAATTGTCCACTTTCTTTTTCCCCTGACAGCCTGAGGATCCGAACCAGTTAGCTCTCTGGTCATAAGCACGCTTTCTTTACCACTTTCCCTGTTGTCAGGAACTAAAGCTTAAATTTCTAATAAGGGAAGTGTTGGCTGTATAAGCTGTCATTTGCTACTCATTTCCTCTAAAACGCAGACTTTACCAGAACATTTAATGGAGGTATTTAATGATTTCTGCTGAGGAATATGGAGTCTTGGGAGGTGGTGGGATTTCCTTCTTTGTTAAATTGCCCTCTAGTGCTACAATCCTGAATGGTGCTTCACATGAATTCTCATAGTAAAATCGTTTTATTTTCGTATAATATACTTTATTCAGCCTGTCGATGGAAATTTTCTTCCTTTCCTCCGGTTATGGTGCAAGATCAGCCAGCAGGAATGTGGCCTATAAAGCAGGTAGGGGTTAAATATTTTGCTCGAGGAGTCTTGGCACACGGGGATCAAACCTGAGGCCCTTCAGTCTGAGGATGACCTCTGTAACCACTTGGCCGTGCAAAAGTCAATAATGCGCGCTCATGTAAGCAAGGGGTAGAACTAAATGTAGAGCTTTTGTTGCTTCCTGGGGGGGAAGATACAATCCAGCCCCAAAGCATCTTGATGGTAATGACTGCAGGAGCAAAACGCACAGGGTATCTCCATGGGGACAGAGGTGATGTCACAATCCCTGCAAACTCTCTGTAGCTAAGGATGCAGCCACAATACTGCATGCCATGGAGTCATTTTTATGGTGAAGGCCAGTCAGTTTGCAGACTTCTCCATTGTAAATCACTGTCACTGTATCCACTCCTCTTGCTCTCTTTCACATTTTCCCCTGTCTTTTGCTCATTTAATTCTCTTGGTCTGTTTTTTCACGTTCTCATTGCTGCTCTGTCTCTCTTATTGATGTCTATATCTCTTGATCTCTCCTCGGGCTTGGCCATGCACTCTAAGCTGGTGTTGAAAGAGACGGATGCTCACTGCCCTCAGTAATCTCAACAGCAGCCATTTAGATAATTAAGTCACTATTCTTGCAGTTACCTCATGTCCCACTAGCAAAGTTGAACAACACTCATCCACATAACCATGCCCAAATACATGTTCATATATTAACACATGCATGTCACAGTAGTTGCAGGAATGCAGCAGCCCATAAAATGTGTCGGCTTTTTTGTCCAACTCCCCTATGTCTTTAGGTGTGTATGTGTATACATTGGCCTGTGTGTCTGAGTGTGTGCAGCATCAGCAATGAGAGGTGTTTGTTTTGATGCCGTTGTTGGTTTTTTGTTTAGAGAACAGAGAAATTTGCAAAAGGATGCAGTGAGCAGAGAAAACGCGACAGCTGCCATGGGCCACAGAGAATACAGACACACACACACACACACACACACACTCACACATTTATATACACACATAAACACAAACACTGTGCGTGATTGGCGTTTGGAAATCTGCCTTTCCCCCACGCTGTAGAAAAAGCACGCAGAAAGGCTGAATGGGAAAGTGTGCACACTAGCCCCAGGGTTTTTCTCCAGCTTCATGTCTTGCCGTTGTGATAATGTGGCGTTTTGTTGAAAGTCAGTGTTTTAATTAACTGAGCAGCAGCGTGCGGGGTGTGCTGGTGGAGGTAGCAGTGCCTCTCTGTTCCTTAGGCTAATCACATGCCTGGGATACTGACTACCAAACACTGGCAGGGTGTTTGTGACTCGGTCATTGGAATATTTCATAATGTCGTGGTCATTTTTGTCTGCATGCATGGCAAGGAGAGCTGACATTTTTGGACGGAAAAAATACTATTTGACCATGCTGTTTCCATCATGCAAAAGTAAAAACACAGCCGGTGTGTTCAAACTACAGTAAACAGGCGGCTTGGAAACCCTTGCATCATGTTGTATCCCACACATAAACACACACACTTACACACTGCCTGCTATTTTCCAGATTGGAAAAAAGTTTTACTTATTAATGCTGCGCTAAAAGAATTGCACTGATGCACACTGAGGGGGAAATTTGCTGTCAGCGGTGGAGGTATATGCAATATTTCTTAATCTTAAAAAAAAAAAAAAATTACCCTTGGCCTCAGTTCCCTTTTTATTTCTCTTCTCTCTGTCTAGCTAATACACCTTATCCCTTTTTCAGCCGCTTTGATAAAACATGCAAGCAAAGGCCAAATCATTTGAAGAGAAGATGATCAGGAAGTGTCTGTCTCCGGCAAAATGAGGGAGTGTGTGTATGTCACCCACCAATGTTTCATCCATCAAGGTGTCAGATTAATGTACAAAGTGCCATCTCTCACTATCATCTTCTCTGAAACCTCTGTGGAAATCCTAATAGGCAGATGAGATAGGGAAATGTGAGGTGCTGGATTCAGATTAGTTTTAGATCTGTTCAGAATGACTGGTGATTACCCCGTGGTTCATGTTTATTTGCATGTCAAATGCTTCCCAGTTGTCCTGTAGCTTAATTAAAATCAGCCTATATGCCTCTGCTAAAACTGAAGCTATTTTTGGTCTTACTGCCGCCTAAGACGCTGGGCTCTGTTTTGAGACATTCAATGTTATTATGATACACTGCTGATGGCACTGTGTCTCTGGATTCTACTCAGACCACTAATGAGATTTATGAATTGTAGCAAGTGCTTATTCCCCTCAAACCGCTGGGATTAATTGGATCGATTAATGCTAAGAATCAGTCTCAACAATAGGCCTGCATGCCAGCAGGTAGCTGGATTCATCTCTGCATCTTATCCCTGAAGATGGCCCTCTCTTTTCCTCTCTGCAACCCCTCACACCCAGACACAAACTGTGCCTGAGCTCATAAGATACACACAAAACTCCACTTTTCCTTTCCTTCCCTCCAGCTTCTGCTCTGCTGTTCTTGTGTTTGCCTTCTTTTGGAACATCAATTAAGTTTCAGTTGTATCACATCCTAAAGAGTGAAAGCTAAAGATACCCCGGTAGCCCAGGTTCTTTCCTGGCAAACTGGTTCCCTTCATCAATCATTACTGAAGAAAAAAAACAACCGTCCTATGTCACAAATTGCTTTATTAATGGCACCTGCACCGTTTGTGCAAATGCATGTGTATGTTTGCTTACCTGTATATGCATGCATTTATGTATGGCCATGAAACATGCAACATCCAAATTGAGACAGTGCCTTCATCATCTGGTCTGTCGAGCTGAGGAGGAGAATTTAAACAGCCTGAGACTCTTGCTTGCGTTGCTCCGGGCTATTCCTGTACCAACAGTCTCTCCCATTATTTAAATATCAGGATGAATACCTCTGTTGTCCTGAAGGAGCTGTCAGCACATTTACTGGTGGAGTTATATTGTTGTAAAAATGCGACATGCGTGTGAGCAGGCATGTGCGCCTGTGACAGTTATAGAGTCTGTGACTGACGGTTATCACTGGTCGTCTGTGTGCACGTCCCACAGGGCCACCCATTCACGCCAATATCTTGTCTTCATAAAGTTACAGCATACCTACTTTCCCTGGCCCTCATTTGTGCCATCCAACTTGCTGATGGACAAATTGGTCATGAGCACAGACAGATGAGTATAGCAGGTGTGTGTGTGTGTGTGTGTGTGTGTGTGTGTGTGTGTGTGTGTGTGTGTGTGTGTGTGTGTGTGTGTGTGTGTGTGTGTGTGTGTGTGTGTGTGTGTGTGTGTGTGAGTGTTTGCATTTGCGCACCAGCATTTGTGCGCTTAAGTGTGTTGAGAGCTGTGCTGTCACTGGGTCAATATAAGTAAACTGTACCACAGATTGGAAATGGAGCCCTCCCTCTTGGGGAGTATCTGCCGTGGGTGGAATAGCTGGAGGTTTTAAACGCAGGGCAGAATGTGCCAGCAAAGCAAACATCACACCCCAGAACAGAAGTATGACATACAACCCAACGCATCCCACCCTGATCCTCTCCTTAACACCCTTCTCTCTATTTCAGGCTGCACAGCACACTTTGCTGCTGTTGTATCTCATTTGCTCACTCGCTCACACTGTCTCGCCGTCTCTCTATCGCTGCCACGTTCTGTCCATCTGTTACGCTTCCTCTTTCCTCACGTCTATCCGCAGCTCCCTGCGTATTCCCACATGGCTTTGTTAACACAGCTCTGTCACATACACCCGACGTGCTGCATGCTGCCTCAGAGTGACAGATGCTGTTCTTTAGGGTGTGTGTCTCATGTTCCCCACCTGCCAGACAACTTTTTATTTTGGCTAATCTTTACGGCGCTGACAGATATCGAAGATTCCTGTCGGGCGCCGTGTGGTTCTTACGGCTCGCAAAGGAAAATACTGGAACATGCATCTCCATGGTGATATCAATGAGATCATGATGATGTCAGCTACAATTGGCCTTGTACACATTCAGACATTGGCACACGCCGACGCATAAACGCACACACACACATACACACACAGTCGCACTCACACTACTCTTTTTCTGCTCCCTAACTGCGGCTCTTTATTACATATGTACACGCCCACAATATCTCACTTTTCTGTCTCAGTTGCACTTGCATTTAGAGCATTCTGACGCATCAGCAGCTCCAGAAAAGCCATTTTTTGAAACGGGAGTCAAAAACGCCCTGCGACCAAAACACACTCTGCCTCCACTGCAGCTGACTGCTTTTAACTCATGACATGACTGACAGCACAATGGAGGTGCCAGTCAGCCCGTCACTCAGCTCATTAGGTTTGATTGCTGCCATGATATTTCCCACTTTCTTTCTCAACTCCTATGTTTGTGTTGGAAAACAGAGGCTTTTTGTTACTGTTTTGGCTTCTAGAGGATTAGTGATTTTAATCATTTGTTTAGATTTTCATGTCTCTGTAAAGAATACTCCATCATCAGCTGTTATTTTAGGTAGGAGCCAGAGTCAGAAAATAACATTTGGCGTGGGAAACTGTTATACCTTCAGGTAGGATTATTAACATGCTGACAGGATTGCAGGGGCTGAAGAGCCTCATTAATGCTGTAGGCTACGACTGAAATTCTGTCATTAGTTTCTTATAAAATTGAAAAGGCTCTTAAAAAGGTTGACTTAATATGCAAGTCTCGCAGCAAAGGTTATCATCTCCCCTCTGAAAGACCGTTGTCTTGTCCAGGGCTGACAGTGACTTCATTGGAAGTGAAAGAAAATGGGCAAATCTTTATTGGCACATTCTCCCCAGAGCAGGGCAGCACAGAACGAAGTGTCACTGGAGATGTGATGTATTTAAGTGTTTATCTGGTCTGGCAGAGTCCACAGGTGTGTAGGGTGTGGGTTTCCACAGGCACCTCTGAGAGTGAGATTTCTTTTATCACTTCCTCCCACTTACCCGCACAAACACACAGCACACACTCTAAGCCTCAACCTTATATGAGCTCATATGCCAACACACATACACAAGACTTTAAAGGAGTTGCAGAAATGTAGTTGTGAAGGGAATTTAAATCTCTGTAATTAGTAGCTTAAATCCTTCTGTTTACCAAGGACCATAAAATGTAGTGGGATTTGTGTTGGTGACACTCGCTCTGCAGGGATAAGTTGCCAGCCTCCGGTTACACAGTACATACTGACATACATAGTGCAAGGATGACAGGAATTCACTAGGAGAATTGTGCACATATTGAAATGTAGTGCCAAGATTCTTAAAATGCCACCTGGGTAAGTAAGTGATAGAATTTGAAGCATGGTAATGTGAGAGGCTCTTCTCCAGAAAGAAAAAATTCTCATTTTTTGTCATTTTCCACAACTTAAAACCACCCACATTTTAGTATTAAAAGGAAGAAGCACCATGACGTGTGGTTCTGAAATTTAAAATTCTGATATATTAAAAGCTGTCTCTGTGGGTTTTAGGCCATTGTGGACAAATATTGTAAATCAACAAGCATATGTGAATATTTGAAATTATAGCGTAAATATTTTGTTGTGGATGTATCCTAAGTTCAAAGGCCACTCGGTCTGCAAAGCATCTTAGTTTTGACTTGTATTTCATTTCATAAGTACAACTTTCTTGTTATTGAAACCAGAGTACTCACAAGTCCAGGAGGATCAGATAATGTTGAATTAGTGTTTATTTGAATCTTTAGGTTTTATCCACTTCTTCACTAGAAATAGAAACAGGAAAGACTTTCGAAGTAAAGGAAAGAAATGGAAGAAAATTAGTTCTTATTTTGATACATGACATAGGCTCTAGACCACTAACACACCATGTTACCCCTTATTTAAAACATTTCTCGTGGAAATACCATGTACTTAAGTTATTGTTTTACCTATGCTGTTTATTGCAGCCTCATTGAAAGTTATTCCACAAAGCTCTCTAGTGTGGGCACTTGAAAACCTAGCTCAGTACCTTTTCTGCATAATCTAATGGATTTGTTTTCCAGTTTGTCCTTGTTCCTGAAGGTTTATGACAGATGGAAATAACCAGTCTGTTTTTATAGTAAATCACAAAAATGTCTAGACTTGGAAGCACAGTGGATGCACAGTGGCATGTACCCACTTGACATCTGAAAAGGATTGATAAAAATAAATTGTAGAGAATTGTGAATGCTAATGCACTCTGCCCCCAATTTTAACTTTTCCGGAGATTATGCCCTTTTCTTTTTTTCCTTTTTTCCTGTTGCTGTTTTTATGTGGAGGAATTTTCCGGCTGCTCTCTTATTTCTGAGCTGAGGTGTGGAGCTTGGGAGATAAGAGAATATTACCTGGCACTAACTCCATTGTTCCACTGGACTAGCACCTTGTTACTCTCCCTGTCTCAAATATTTTTTAGAGATAATACAAGCTTATTCTATTGGAAAATTTGAGGTTATTAAAAGGGGTCACTGTTGAGAGTGAGAGAGGTTATTGCAGAAAGAGTGAGAAAGACGGAGCGGGAGAGTGTTGTCTATCGCCCACGCATCAGCTCTCTGTGTTTGGACAGAGCAGACTTTGAGGGAGAAATAAATGGGGAACGAAGGAAAATAAAATTCAGGGAGAAAAAGAATGAAAGGAGCAGAAGAGAGGGAGCCATACGGGAAGAAAGAGTGCGTGTTTTAGTGGGTAAACAAACGGACAGTCACAGCAGCTAAAGTTACAGTGGTGCCAGTGCTCCCACCACAATCTGCATGATGTATCACTTGAACCTCATAGTTGCAACAATTCCTTCAAGCACTCACATAGTACACACGTTTTGAAACATGTATGTTCTCTTTACATCCTGCAAAGACATTATGTGCATACACAGCCATTCAGTACGGCTTTTGCACACTCACGCACACAGAGATGCACACAGAGAAGCTGGCATTTCAAGGCATTCGCTCCTCTGTGAAGCAAAGAAGCAGCGTGACAGACCCCAGCGTGCAGAATAAAGACTTATCATCCGCTGTCATTCTCTCCTCACAGACCAAGGGATTTTGCATGGGGCTTGCTGAACCTGGTTTGAGGTTGTTATTTATTTATTTCATCTGTTATCAAGGGCTTGGGAAGCATAACGTGCCTCTGGTGAGGAGGAGTACAATGCACTACAAACCCCTCAGTGATGGATTTCACTACTCAGATCCTGTACCACTTTGATTTATGATATAATATAGAGTGATATGCTGCTCATGCTACACAATAGTGCCATACCCCATACTGATGTAATTCCAGCTCACTGTCGCCTCTTGGCCTGTAACAGCCTGCTGTGTTTGAAAAAGGGGAGAACCCTCAAATGCACTTCAAGGGCAATCTGATTGAATTAACCAGCCATTAGGTGTATGATATGAGCTGAAAGTGCAGGGGTATTTATCTATTCAGATGAAAGAATTTTGACCACAGGGTCATGATACCGCTGCACTGTCCTCAGGACAACTTGACTAAGTGTATCCCTGTTTGTGTCTGGCTTGGTCGTATTGTTTGAACCTCTCACTGTTGAGCCTAGATGCTTCACGAAACAAATTTTGCTCCTTTATGATGTTGGGACTGGTGGTGCTTTTTGCAGACCTGCTCAGCAGTGCTCGTTTCTTTCCCTCTTGTCGCAGCCCTCGTTAATGACTGAGAGAATAGGAATTAGAGGCAACAAATGAGCTCCAGTATGTTCATGCCAGTCAGGTGCAAGGGGAGCGGATGCTGTGAACATTTACACCCTCATGTCAACATTTTCTCTCTGTAGTTCACTCAGTTTCTTCCTCTCTCTTTCTCCTCAATCTTGGAAACCCTGCCTTTGTTCCTGTTGCTCTTAATACCAGTGGTAGAGCTTAAAATAAAAAAACTTACAACCTGACCTACACCCTTTTTCTTTCCATTTCCTGCAGGCCTACCCCCGTTTTTCCCTCTGAGAGGAAGAGGAAGTGATGTCACGCCACCACCACCGCTTTGAGAGGGACTACAGGGGACCCTGGGAGCGGAGAGACATCCGTCCCTCTGGTCTCCACAATGGAGGAGCCAATCATAGCTGTTCCTCTGCCGTTGTCAATGGCAACAACCGTCCAGGACTCCTTCCCCTCCCAGTCATCCCCTCACTCCTGCCCACTCCGGTTACAGTTGCCGTGACAACATCCAGCAGCGACATAGCGGTCAAGCGAGGCATCACTGCAGCAGGATCGGTAGCTCCACCATCAGCCAAGGTAGGAGCGTTGTCCAAACGGATGCTGGGAAACTTGCTTCCTCTGACTTGGCTGCGAAGCCTCTCAGTGTTTTCCCCCCACTCTGTCAGGTTTCTTTCTATTCTTTATCTCTTCCTGTGTCAATTTTTAGATCTGTGAAGACTCCCCAGCTGGACTTAATCTCCAACTTTGTCCTTGCTTTTGAGGCTTTACAGCTTCCTTTTCTCTTGCTGTCTTCCAGTTCTCCAAATGTTTTTGCACTGTCCAACTCACTGGCATGCCTGTCTTCATGGTTCAACTGTCTCAGCTTTTCAAGCTCTCTCTCTCTCTCTCTCTCTCTCTCTCGCTTCCTGCACTCTCTACCCTTATCCCTTACTTCAGCTCTGCTACTCTCTGCACTCTCTGTATCCAGTGCCCTATTCCTGGCAAAGCATTTCACTTCCATCTTCATTTTCTCACCCTGCCAAATGGTAGGCTCGTCCTGCCTTTGCCTCCTTGGTAATTTTCTTCTTTCATTATGTAAATTACCTTTGACAGTCACTCAGATGGGTACTGCTGTCAGAACTAATGGTTAGAGGCAGTTCTTTTCCAAATAAGCAAAAAAACACAAAGCTCCACATCATTACATACATTTTTAAAAACCTATCTCCCTTATTTCTCCCATTCAGGATCAAACATATGTAATAAACCAACTTTCAATTAGGCTATAAGTGTCAAAAAAAGCAATGTTTTTGAGTGTGGTTTTGTTGTATACATTCCTGATTAGGCTATATATCATATGTGTAGTTGAGTTTAAAACTTAAGACCTTGCAATAAAATGCAGCTTGGAAATGTCTTAGTGGTATAGTCATGAGTAGTACAGTTTGTTTTTTTAGCCCCTCATCCAGGGATTCGCTAACTTTTGGGCTGTCAGCAGTGTGTGAAGTGAGGGGCCTTTACCAAAAAAATAGTTTGACATTTCAGTCTCTCCCCTGCCTCTACTTCCATGGATACCATTCATCTTCTTTCAGCACTCCTTCCCGCTATCAGATCTCTTGCTTTAATTTGAACTTCAGCCAATCCATCTGGGCTTTTTCTTCTCCAGCACCTTCTTGGTCTCCTGCTCTCGGTGGGGCCTAAACTCCAAGAGCAGAGGTAAACAATGATCTGGTAATTTAGCCCATAAGTGCACATCATTAGATACCCTGCTGAATGCACCGACCACAGACACAGTAAATCTGCTGTGGCACCGCGTCGGCCCTTCCTTTTGTGTTTCTGAATGATTGCATCCATCCCGACTAAGTCTGACCAACTCCCACTGTGGCCATTGTCGTCATTCAATGGCTGCCAGAGCAATTAGGTGCCTTGCCTTGCACGTGAGTACACATTTGTTTAGAGGCACATTTTATGTGGAAATGTGTGTGCATATATATAGCGCAGATATTATGCAGATCCTTCCGCACATGCCGCTCCATTAGCTTTATTCAGGGATCTACCTTTCTTCTTTGTCTTGCCTTTGACAGTCCTTTCTAAGGCAAGGAAGCCAGCAAGAGACCAGCTACATTTAAAGGGGGGAATACCAAAAGTCCGGGCTCTGCTTTAATTATGGCATAGAAAAGATGCAGAGACCTCAGGAGCTGGCCAACAGCACAGAAGCCTGTCTTTCTATCTTCTTCCTAGCTGTCTGCTGTCCTCACTTGCTCTCTCTCTCTCTCTCTGTCATCTTCGATGAAAGCTTCTGGGGGTCATAAAGAGTCTGATCGACGGATGCAGCTCTCGCTCTGTGGTCCCTGTGTCTCAGCTCTGTCCATGGCTACACTAAAAAGCTGACAGGCAGTTATTGATCTCTACTGTTCGGAGACTCTCTCTTCATAAACACAGTGACCCTAGTGGGAACATAGTCCAATAGCTAGACATGTACAGGACTGTGTGTGTGTGTGTGTGTGTGTGTGTGTGTGTGTGTGTGTGTGTGTGTGTGTGAGACCGTCCTTCTGTCTGACTGTCTGATTATCAGAAAGTGCTAGCCATGCACAAATTACATATTACTGTGTTTTAACTCTATGGAAAAATGGGGCACATAATAGGTGTGTTGTATTAGTGGTACTGTTTTTTGTTGTTTGTTACAAAAAATAATTCTTCATGTGGTTTGCTTCAACCGAAGTAAAACATTGTCTGATTGGCATGAGGATGCCTGTGAGTTTGTGTGATGAATCTTCACGTGTCTGTATGTGTGTGTGTTTGCACATGTGTCTTAGTTTGTGCGTTTGTGTGTGGGGGTGTGGGGGTGTTTCTGAGAGTCGAACAATACCATCTGGCTTTATTGTCCATTCTAACGTGAAGCTAACCAGATGGAACAGCAGACCATAGTTAATCTAGAGCTATACTTATACCCTACTCTGCCATTGATTAATTTATATGAATTTTGCGCTCTTCTCATGGACGTATAGTCACTGCACACACGTAATCAATGTTGGCAATGACCGCTGTTTCTGTCTCCTGCTGATGAACAGGACTTGTCAGTCCATACAAAGTCCACTTTCACTTTGTATGTGATTCTACAACTTCCAAGTGATACTGGGATCCACAGTATCATTTCCTTAAGATATAAATGTAATTAAACATACTAATACTACATAATTTAAGCTAGTGCATAGCTGGCTGGATTTGTAGAATTGAACCACACTTTAAATCAAGCTTTTTAGGAACTAGCAGACAGCTAAGTGAGAAAATGTGAGGTCAATAAGACAGATCTACGGTGAAATATACCAACATTTTACCATGATGTGATTGATGTGATTATTTTTCATCATCCTGGTGGTATGGAGGTTCAGGTTAAAAAACATCCTTTGTTTTTGTTTTTGGCTAAAAGCATCATTTTAATCATTAACTCTATTAATCCAACATTATTATGCAGTGTTTTCATGTTCATACAAAAAATAAATCACATTTTTGACACCTCTTTAGCTGTGTCTATTCACTTCCTAGGGAAAGGTTTGTGAGAGATCTATGCTCAGTGTTTGCACATAACGTAACTGTCTGTTATTACATGTTAGTAAGGATTTTACATGGTTTAAACATTGGGCCAAGGCTGGAATTTTTATCTGCTTCAACATTACTCAGAAACCGTCTTCCCATGGGTAGCACACTGAAACCCGGTTTTGCCTGCATGGTCTAATTCCTTAATATGTGATTTTTAAAGCATTCTCCCCTGATGTTTAATAGCAGCAGTGCTGGACTTTGTATTTCTTTACCACAGTTGATATTAAAAGAACATACTTGTTGTATAGTTATTGATCTGAGGAGTCCCACAAACTAATGCCCGTTATTTCTATGACTTTTCTTGCCGGTAGGTTTATGTTGATTACATCTGGTTTCGGATCTACAGAGCAGTCTCACATCAGCAGAAAGAGTTATTTGTTTAGCCTGTTGGCATCTCATTAGTTTAATGTTGTTGGAAAACAACCTCGAGTAAGTTAGTATTCTTCAGATATAAGGTCCTGTGTTATTCAAGGCAGGTAGCTTTAGTTCTGTGGTATATTAAGGGGATCTTTAGATAAAGTTCAGTATAATAGGTTTAAAAGATTCAGTGAAGATTACCTCCTGCATTTTGTTGTTATTTTTCAGTTTCCTTAAAGCTAAAAAACAGTGGAATACATTGATACTTTACATTGAGAACAAGTTTGTGTTCATAAGAAGATAATATTTTGCTTCATTGTTTCAGATTGCTTCCCTCAGTTTTGTTTAGCTACTGTGTGCAAGGACTAGAGAAGACAAGTAGGTAGGATTGTCTAAAAAACAGTGATAAACGGCGGATTTGAGTACTTCAAAGTCAGTCATGAGGATATATGTTAATTATCAGTTGTCCTTTTTGCCTCACAATGCCAATGATCATAGTAGTTGCTTTGCTTTTCATTCACTTCACAAAGACGATAGTATAAACATAGCACTGCTTGATTATTGATGAACCTTATAATTACCTTATTTCTTTTTATTTAAAGACATCCTTGAAAAGGTGTGTTACTGTATCATCATTTATGATACCTACCACTGTTTGATAGTCAGCTGATAGGGATTCTATGTAATACTTGCTGCTGGCAGTCCATTAAAGTGATTTTCTCCAGCAAGACAAAATGAAGTCTTCTGTTCTGCTGAATATGTTTCCACAGAAAATGATATCCATTCATTTCTTTTGACTTGCTTATTTGTCATACCCCTGGTCATGAAAGGATGTCATCATCCCATGTAAGATCTCACCAGCTAGCAGAGTCTTTTAGATGGATGGTTGCTCTATTGCAATTGTCAGTACAAATCCATAAAAGCAATGATTGTAGGAAATTAGAAAGCATTGTATGTATGTACATGTTGTGTTTTTGAAAAGTTTTTTTTGAGAGCTGATTTCAAGATATTTGCTAGAGGTTCTCATTCTAGCTCAGGTGAGCATCATGAAAAAAAAAATAAAATCCCAATTTCCAAGCACCGACAGCACCAATCAATATAGCCCATCTTGAAACAAAATCCCACATTGTGTCTTGTTGGTCATTGATTTCAGCCAGGTCAGCTAGCCAATGGATTCAAGCAGACCCCATGCTGTTGCCAACACAACATGGTATCCAGAGAACAGCAGGTGTCATGGCCTAACTCTCACACAATCAAAAAACGAAAGAAAACTCCCAAAAAGCATGCCTTGTCTGGGGGATTTTTTTTTACTGCAGCTTGTTTGAGGCATTTCTGTCATTTTCTTGACACATGAGCGACAAGGCAACCAAATTATGATAAAATATATTCTGGTCAGCTTTGACACATTCAGCATTTTTAAGGCAACTGCAGTAACAGCATGTAAATTAACAGTTTGATGTGACTCTGCATCGCCTTTGTAGTGTTTTGGCAGTGGTTTAACTTTTGTTCTTTAATTTTTCCATTTACCATTTCTACTTCTCTCAACCATTAAATCTCCATCAAGAAAAACTCTTCATGTGAACGTCACTCTTGTGTAAGGGAGCCTGGTAATGAACTGGAATTTTCTGAAATCACTGAATCTTTATTGAATTTGAGGCTGAAAGCAAAGAAGTCCTTTGAAAACTGGGATAACCTTGTGGCAAGTTGCTGTGAAACGTATTGAATATGAGATGATTAAAGTTTAAGAAGGTGCATGCTGGGGAAGCTGGATGAAGGAGACAGAGGAGACAGAACGGAGACGGGGGGAGGGAGGGAGGGAGGGAGGGGGGTGGCAGGTGAGAGTTGCTTTTGAATTGGCTTCAGATGGGAGAGGAAAATACAATTTGGGAACTCTATCATCAGGATCAGGTGAAACTTTACATTTCCAAAGCCAGCCACACCATGGGGTCCCTTGTGAGGAAGCTAAGAACACTAAATATAGCTGCAAGAGAAATTGCTTCACAGCTTGATATAATGTCATCCAGTTGCTTTTGTTCCTTTATACTGATGTCTATAAATTAATGATGCTTTCTGTTTCATTATATGATTCTGAATGTTTATTGTTTCCCAGAAATCTTGATTTCAATGTATAACTGTCAAGAATCAAGGATATTGTGTAGTTCTTTGATGCCTGGTGTTTCAACACAAATTAAAATAAAGAAATTCACACTCAAAATTCTCCCTAAGTACTAAGAGGAGCAGGCGTTCTGAGGTGCCTTTATCATTCTCTGAGAAGCAGACATGTAAACAATCTTCATACTCTGCTGCCTGGATTTGATTTATTAGTTTCTACTGTATATGTTGTCATTCTATCGCAGACTTACTGCCTGCCGTTTGCATTCACAGTGAACATGTCACAAAATCCATCTCTCTGAAGACAATTCTTCAGACGTAGACCAAACTGATTGATGAGAAATACTTTATTTCACCACTGCAGCTTTCATTCATTATCCATTTTCCATCATGTAAAACCTGAAGGCTTTTTTGTAGGTGAGTCGAGTGTCTCTTTATCTGACTTTTAGTGTTTGAACAGTTATGCAATTTTAAATACGTAGGGCCAGAGGTCTGTTGCACATTTTGTCCTTTGTAAGTGGTTAAGAGGTGTGTCTGGGTATATTTAAGCACTACAAGTCAGCTTTATCGGACACCAAGCTGAGACAAACCTGTCAGCTCTTTCTGCCTCGTCTGTCCAGTCAAAATGTCAGTGTGGATAAAGAAAGCCCTCAGTGGGTATGCAGACAGCCGTCCTTAAGTGTTAGATGAGCCACTTTTTAAAAAAAATGCCATTTCCCCTTTTTTAATGATTTTAATTCTTGGCACCATACAGTATGCATGCTGTTTCCAAGGAAAGCATTCATAAATTGCCTAGTTAGAGGCGTACATCTGATTTTAATTTGTCGGCAATTAATGAACTAAGCATCATAATTTCCCACCCTGCTTTATATTCCAGTAGTTATGCATTAGTTCTTCAAAATCTTTTTTTTTTCCATACACAGGAACATCATGATAACGTTTATGGAAAAAGAAATCTACTGTCAGACTGCTACATTAGAGTCACTAAGAAACAGTGGACCTCAAGGGAGCAAGGCACAGATAAAGCAGTGATTTTCCTTAAGATGATATATGGAAACTTTTGAGTTTGAACAAGAAGCAGTGATTGTGTGTTTACAAGGAGCAATTGCACAAGGGTCTTAATATCTTAATATCTCGGCACCATTGAGGCTTTCCACTCGGATCAGGCAATGCTGCAGCGACTGCTAATCAAGGATAGTGATATAGAGCCAGACAGGGAGACAGACAGGAAGACAGACAGGGAGAAGGCAAAACAGACCGAAGGATAGACAACTCCGTCATAAGGACTGCACACTGTCAAACTGTCAGAGGAAAGGCACTGTAGAAAGGAAACTGTCAGGCTTTATTTTTTTTGTTATCAGCATTTGAAATTGAGTAGATGGAAAATGGAAGTCATGAATCTGATGACAGATTTTTCAGAAATTTCACACCCTCATCACACAGTCAGGACATCATCTTTTATTGTCAACAGAAAATATTGACAGCAGTCATCTCGATTTAAGAAAAAAAAAATCCATACAGAAATGAAACAGTTGGCAGATGCGGGATGATAACAATGCAACAGGTCAAAGAATAGGTGAAAGCGAGTGTTATCTCTGTCTTGTCAATCTCACAATGACAGGATGTTCCACAGGTTTCATCCAATCCATATCCTCTCGTGGGTCCTCCCGCAATCTTTCTGCCTTTCTGAAGGTGTAGGATCCCAGCTGACCTTTTGTACCAACAAAGGAGCTCCCCGTTTATTCATCCAACCACCTGTCTTTCCTATCAAAAGTCTGCAAACCTGGCCAAGTCCTCATTCCCTCAGCCTCTGCTTTAGATGTATCTGCCGGATTTTACTCCTCTTAGAGAAAGTAAAAGCGCGGCAGAGGCTGGTTATTTTTCTGTGAAAACCATGGATGTCCCAAAATAGTAGACCTATTAAGGTCTTGGCTTTTGTGGTGGGTTTGTCCTGGTTACAGTGAGCTTTGCAAAAGTCTGCATACACGGCTGAAGAATAGATGGTTGAATAGGGGCTTGCTCTCCTCTTTATTTTTTTTTATTTGCTGTGTTTTGTGTGTGTGTGGGTGGGAATGGAAAGCAGCCTCCTCAACACACCAGCTGTCTTATGAGTCTGGCTCCAAACTGACGGCCCGATGGCTCAATCTAATAACTAGTCATTGGATATCAGATTCAAATCTCTCTCTGCTTTGTGAAAGACGAGATGCGAGCCCCCTCTCTATCTGTGTGACAATGACAATGCAATATGAGTGTATGATATTGAAAGGGCTGATGAATATGTTGTCATCCAATACTGTACATCTGCTCTCCCAGCAGTACACAGATCATTTTCTTGCTTGTCTTTGACTGAGCACAAACTGGTGCATTGAATGTCACGACACAAACAAAGGTGTTTACAACGTGCGGATTCATCTTAGGGGTTCCGTCTTGCTTTCTGTCTCTCTTCTGTGCTTGCCGCTGCTTTGTCTCCTGCGCTCAGAGATGGTTTGGGAAAGTTATGAGCTTATTCTGCTCTTTGCAGCAGCTCAATTGATGAAAGTAACAGTCATGGAAACCCCCCTCACCAGTTTATCTCTCTTTCTTTTTATCGTACCAGCCATCACACTTCCATTACTATTTTTATCTAATTCCTGACCCCCCCAACCCCCACCCCACCACAGCCACCACACCTCCAGTCACTTCAAAAAACTGGTTGTCTTTGTTGAACCATAGATCCTCATCCTGCATCAGCGTTGCCTCCCTCTGCGCGCGCTTGTGTGAAATTGGATTGCTGATCTGTTGGTGCTGAGTGGCAGAGATATAATATGGGATTGTGGCAACCGCATGCTCTGATGCTGGAGACAGCTGTTACAGGACACCAAGGGATCACAGATGACGCTTGACTCTTGGTCCTCATCTCTTCAAGACTGGAAATGCTCACAGCAAATCTCATGACAACATAAAGGAGAACACCGCTGATCAACAAACAGAAACACACAAGGCTATCGTCAGGCACATTGCACTTCACAGCATGTGGAAGGTTATCAGATTTGCTCCATTTGCTCAAGTGTCAAGGGGTCAGTGTTGATCCCTTGGCAATTTGAAGTGGCTGTCATCTTACATTTGCCATTATCATTTGTCATTGCTGCCATCACTGCGTCTCACTCCACCATTTCCTCATCATAGGTTGAAAGGTCTCTGTCAAAGGGGAAAGTGTTACTTCCTACAAATTTATCATGTGATTAACACACATTCACCCTCTATTAGCCTGAAATATGGGTGCAAAAAGTTTGTAGTTTGTTCCTGGTTTGATCATCTTGAATTTTGTCAGTGGTTTCCACTTTGTGGCAAGTGTCCAAAGTTAAAATTATATATTATTCACACAAACCTCTCAAACCTCTCCTGGTGCATAGTCTGCGTCTTCATTCAACATCCCCTGGGTGCAAACAGTCATTGTTTTAGTGCAAATGGGGCTAAATACACTGCTTTCCCTCTGTTGTGACCCTTCTCAAAGCTCAAAACTTCAAGTTACTTTTTAAGTCATATTTTTGCTAAATAGATGTAAAGTTGAATTTACTCGATCCCAGCCAACTTTTAAACCTACATATAAAATATTGATATAAAATATAAATATAAAATATAAAAATGTGTAGACTAAAATAAGTTTTAAATCAGCCTTGTAATCACCAATTGCACCAGTGTACTTGCAAATTATTTGGAAACTTTAGTTATAGAGAAGTGCAATGTCTAGATGCTAATATATTAGAGCAAATTTTTGTGGAAAATCTTGGCAAAAGCCATGTTCAGGTTGGTCCATAAAACATATTTGCTGCATATTTTAGAGTCTACTTTTACAGTTGACTGAAATTTAGTGAACTCAAAAGAGGACACTTTGCTCCCTAGTTCAAGGCTTCCATTCATCCATCAATGTAACTGAGCATATCATCAAATGAGTGGATCAGCTCTCTAGCTTTTCAAAGACCCAGACTTAGTACCCATATCCCCCTTTAAGTGTTAAATGAACCCCCTGCTGAGCATAGCTGATTGTATGTCATTTGGTTTTCATCTGGTGGAGAAAAAAACTCATCTGCCAGCCTCTTTCCACTTCCCCCATAGCCCCCCTCCCCTCATCCCTTTGTCTGTACTGTTCCACAATTGTAGAATAAAGAGTGGTGGCATTTAAAAAGGTCCACATGTGGAGGGGTTGACATTCAAAGTGCTGCCACCTTAAGGTTAACTCCATACGAAAGGTGATGGTGAATGCAGGCTTTTAAAGCATCAGTTGTGTCATGTGGAATATCAGATCAGTGAGGATGCAGACGGAGTAAACTTTAAGGTTCACAGGTAAACAAAACACCTCTCTTCTGTTCAACTGGCACCTCATTCAGCTTTAGCTCACTCCTGTGGTATAAAGGTTTGGCAATACTCTCTGGATCAGCAACATGCAGGACACTAAGGGTTTTCATGGTTTGTTGGTGTCCTGCCCAGGTTATATTTGTGCAAATTAATTTAGCTACAGAGAGAGTAGCTATGGACATTGCTCTCGGATGCTATCTCAGGCTGAAACTAAAACATTTACTCTTTCATTCTTATTTGAAATAGGTCAACTAAGAGTGCTTGCACTTTCTTTGACTGTAAACAGACATTGACAGCCCTTGCTTTGAAATTTCTTTGCTTGACTTGGTAACGTTTTCAGTTGGGTGCACAAAAGAGACAATAAGCGAGGCTTAACAGAGGCTACTTGAAATCCTTGGAAACAAAATCATTAGCCAATTGACTTTGTGCTCTACTCCCCTACTGAGCTGATATCTGGCAAGGATCATGGCCACGTTTTGTTTTATCTACAATGTCTTTATTGAAGAACACACAACTTGAAGTACAGAGCATGTCGAACAGAAAAATGATTTTTGCTTTTGATTTAGACAGAAATATCTGAACAGCATTTAGAGGGATTGCCATGAACTATTGTAGAGACATTTATGGCCTCCAGAATATGGAGCCTACTAACTTTAGAGATCATCTGATTTCTTCTCACACTACCATTGACATTGTTGTTTAGTCACACGTCACTATGTATTTAGAGTGGATTACCATAACATTTGGTAGACGTATCCACAGTGCATAGATCTTAATGATTTTTGTGATCCCTGGTGAACTTTTAATCTACCATATAAGGGTCATGATTTAATTTGTGCAATATTTCGGTTTATGATCAAATAACTGCAAAATTAGTTAAATTATGGAACAGTTATAGTTTCATTAGTTAAAACTGTATGAAGTTAAACCATGCTTACATTGTATGGATTATTTTTTCATTGACAGTATCTCAGTCTTTTAAATATAGCTAATGGTCATAGTTATATGTTCGCCATCCATCATATGTTAGAAAATCATGTTTTTACTGTTACAAAAAAATTAGGTTACATAGTAGTTGAAGACTTTTTTTCTTTTCTTTTCTTTTTTTTTTCAACGAGATTCTCATTGTGACAGACACTTTTCTTGGACCCCAGACAACTTTTTTTTTTATCTGCATCTCATTATCCCTTCATTTCTTTCCATCCATTATTTGATTGCCAGCCCCTAGTATTGTGGTCCAGTTGCTGTGGGCCTTCCCTGTGCACTTTGCTCAGGGGATCGACAGCCAGCAATTTTAATAACACATACATAAATAATAGATATATTTTAAATGCAAATTCTAATAGGGACTGAGGCGGACTCAATCATGCAGCATTTGTGGTTTGACCTTAACGCCGGCTAACAAATTACCGGGAGCTCTGTGTTTCTCATTATGAGCTCCACGCATCATCACACTGCAAAGCACTCCTCTGCCATAGCCGCAACCACTGTATGCATCATGTAAACATTTTCCATTCATCTTTACACAGTTTAGTAGTAGTGACTTCCTATATGTGCCTTTTATAGCACTGTTGCAACACAATTTAAGTGTTTAGTTGCCAGGAGAGTTTAGAGTAACGCTTTACATGACATGGCATCACACTCATCAGATTAAAACTGTTGACTGTGATGAATGAATCATTAACAGCAACAAACTTAGTGTTGCTTTTAAAAGGGGAGTATACAGAGGGATACAGACACTGTTTGTATAAAGACATTTTTTCTGGTAAATAACCAAGTTACTAATGGGGATGATTAGTGGTTAGTACAGGTGATTATTACAATTGGACAGTGGTGGAAAAAGTAATAGATTTAATACCGAATTAATAATACTCCATTACAAAATTCCTCCATTCAAATCCTACTTTGTTAAAAGAACAGAAACATTATGAGCGATGATGAACTTAAACTATTACAATAAAAGTAATCGCTCTGTATTAAGTGATATATGATTGTGCACATAATGTTACAAGATTACAAATAATCCATATAATTACATCATTGTATGAACAGCATTTAACTGTTGTCACTGGTCAAGACAGTTTTCAGTTTTATCTGCTCTATAAACAGTTAGGTAGGGATCATGTTTCAGGATAAATCTTGGGCTCATGAGATGGGAAGAAAAATAAAGAAATTTTAGCTACACAAATCTGTTTTGTTTTTTAATTACTGCTTTTTGTGGAATATTGGATCATTTTTACCTCTTTTGGCTTCGAACACCTTATTTAAAGTTTAGTATCTGAAAGGTTTGGAGGCAGAATCACATTTAGTGGAACTGCTTACAACTCATAGATATCTGATATGGGGACAGGGGGAAGTAGACGCTGCCTTTTTGTAAGGGATCATAAATCCGAAAGCTTGGAATTTACTGGTTTAATCTTTAAAAATTATGGAAGTTATAGACTATTTTTTTCTGTCTGTATCGTAACTAAGAAAGCTATGAAATAATTACAGTGGAGTAAAAAGTACAATATTTCTCTGAAATGTACTTGAATAGAAGTGAAAAGTTGCATAAAATCAAGATACTTAAAATAGGGGTACTACAGAATTATATATAAGTACAGTACTTATAAAATATACTTTTCAACAAAGAAATTTGAAAGGAAAATTATGTCTTAGTGCTTTGCTGGCAGATGATACTCATAGCCTTTAAAATGCTTATGAACTTTGACAAATATTTGAGTAATTTTTATCTTATTATATCATAACATCAATCCATCCATCTATTCATCCATTTACTCTGTAGATCCTGAACTCATCACCAGTCAGTATCTGGGCTAAAACACACTCACCCAACCTGCAATTCACCCAACCTGCAATTCTGGGCTGACAGCGACTTAGGTTCAAATGGGTTCAGGACATTCTTGCTGTTAAGCAGCAGTGGTAACCACTATGCAACTGTTGTACCATTCTTGACAATATAGAACATCTCAAAAAACAGCTATTTATTTGAAAACTACTGAAAAAATGTCGACTGCTTACCTTCATTGGGACATTTACTTTATCTTGGTCAAAAATTCGAAGATGTTTTTTTTCCATAAAAGACAGTAAAACATACAAGAAATGGGTGAAAGTACAGCAATTATCTAATAAAATAAATGCTCCAGTCCAGTCTCCACAATCCTGAGTGCTATCATCAACAGCAGGTCCTCAGAGTTACCTACAACTTTAAATCCCTGACACATGTTTTGAAATCTCCGGAGCCACAAAATGCACAAAAATGCAGCTCATCATCAGAAACCCAACAAAAGGCCACGCAGTTTGTATTCCTCTGTAAATCTGCTCTAATAACAGCACTGCCAAATATATTGCAACCGTAATCAGATTAGATACTTATGGGAAATAACAGTTGATAATGTTTGAAGAGGAGGATAATATCCCTATTCAAATTAGTCTGCAAATTGGAATGGCATAAATTGTCTGTTCAACATATTATTTTACTGAGTCTAGAGGCAAAGCAGTCCAAAAGTAATTGAAAGCAATTAGATTATGATTACTAAATTTGATTAATCTAGTGGATTACACTACTGGTGGACAGTCTGAGGATGGTAATCTGTGACCGGTTAGTAACATGTAACAGAATATAGTTTTCAAGTAATCCCCTACTTGGGTAATGTATTGTAGCAGTGCTGGCAGAATAGTGGATTTTCTTTGTATGTATATTTTTATAAATAATGTTTCACAGTGCAATATAAAGATCTGTTATCTGCAGTAAAATTGGTATTGATTTAATTTAAGTTTTTTTTTAAGCACTGTTTTACCCAAGTTTGAGTCTTCTCAGACTTACTTTGCAGTGAAATCAGCTATAAAGTTATTTCCAACAAACTAGAAGTAAACTGATTTAACCATAATCAATCATTGTCAGTGTAACAGCTTTATTAAATCAAGTAATTACTTTATAATTGCTTGGTGCTGAAGTGGAGCACTTTACATACCAGGATGATTATGCCTTAAATTGCTGTATAGGTGTGTGAGCAAGTTGTTTGTCCTGACTCTCATCATCATAGCATCATTAGAAGAGTTCAGGACACTCCCTGTGTTGTCTGGGACTTGTTTAAGAGGCACTGATCTCTGTCAGTGTAGAACTGTTGTCTCGGTGCCAGCGGACTTGGTGGTCTGATTCAGTGTTGTTCTCTGATAGCTATGCCAGGAGATACTGTCTGTTATTGCTGTCATTTAGAGGGAAAGAGAGGGTGTGTGTGTCATGACTATACACAAATGAAAATGTAAGGTATGATTGTTATATCACTGCCTGCTCCCCTCTTCCATTATGGCATCCCCTGTTCATTCGATCCATTACTGGTGCTATTACTGTGAGCTGTAGCCTAAATGTCAGCCCAGTTTGAGTCATATTTCCATTTTTCTTAGAAAAAAACGATGCATCTGCCCCACAATGCAGTCCGTTTCCCTGTGTTGAGGTGGTTTTTGTTGTTGTTGGAAACTGTCCAGCTGTCATCGCAATTAAAAAGTTGATTTCTAGGGCCTGTTTGCACAGTCTGGCCACATCTTGAGTGTCGCCTGATGACGTGCTGTATGTCAGAACAGCACATAAAGAGAACACTCTCAAGGTCAGATTGAAATTGGAACCATTTCATCATGAGGCATTATGGGAAATGCCATGCATCTGAGGGGGCAATAAATATTGTCAAACACGAGCCAAGCTCAGTCAATATACAGTGCTTGCATGTGTTATTTTTGGTTCCAGGATTTATTGTGGACCTGTTTCTTTTTGCAGTGCTGTTTAAATGTTCCAGTTGTTTGACCAACCCTCTAATGATGTCATAATTTGATTGTCATCTCCTTTCTACTCTTGATGCTATCATGAGTCCTCACGCACAAACTTGCTAGGGACGTCTGTCGCAAAAGAAGCAATGGAAAATGTCATTAGCATAGCATTTTCGTTTCATCAAACGGGACCTTTAACAGGATGTGTTGGCAAATGAAATGAAAATAATATATGTTTTTCAGAATTAGCAATGTAGCTCCTAACAAATGTGTTGATCTTCTACTGCTGGAAAATGCACACCACTAGTCTGTTCCTTAAACTACTTTATTGTGGTGTTGCCAGTGTCTGGAAAATGAAGACAATATTGAGTGCATTCTGTATTTGACGAGATTATGTCCATTACCACAAAAAAATCCTCAAATTGTTAAATGTAGCATGTCATGATTCAGATTGGCTCAGAGACTTGACAAGAAACGGATGTTAATATCTCTGCTCAAAAGGGCATTCTCACTCTGACACAATCTAGGACTTATTCACTCGTTGGGCAAAATCTTAATTATATTTCAACAAGCAAGGCATGTCAGATAGCACTTGAACAGAGAATATGTGCTGACTTTTACCAAGGGCCCAAGGAGCTCAGTGTATGTTCTTCTTTGTAGTAGACTGTTTGCTGACTTGCAGTCAGCCAAGAAAAGTCTTGCAAGTATTTCCTAATTCTTTCTTGAAGGGTAGTCAAGGCTGCATCACATAAAAATGAGAGTCTGGAACAATCCAATTGAAAATCGACTGAATTATTATCTTGGGCTTTGTGAACTCACAATAGAGAGTATCGAAAATGAGGGTGAATGTCTTTTTATTGCAAATTTTGTCTCAGGAGAATAAACGTAATGTGAAGAAATTATGGGTGTGTCTGTGTTGAATGATCTTAACGAGGGTAAAAATGAATAAGTGGATCTGAATATGTGCACAATATGTGATATATTGAATGACAGCTGCTGATTTCAACTCTGATGCCCCCACAGTTTAAGCTTGTGTCGCCATGTTGGGTAGTTCCCTCCCTGCAAGACTACCGGATTCCTATACCAAATTGTTTTAAAGAAATAAGTTTATTACAGATTAAATAATGATTCACAACTTGTGCGCTCAAAGTGCTCCAACTGGCTTCAGTGACAAATATTTAAACTAGTCTGATTCACACAAAAAGCATTTAAGAAGTTTCAGTGGATTTGAAGACTTGAATAGAAACAAGTACACTCAGTCAAGTATTGTACTTAAGTACAGTTATGAGGTAATTGTACTTGAGTACAGTTATGAGGTAATTGTACTTTGAGCACTTTAATTCTATTCTACTTGCTTGCTTGCCTATGCTACTCATTATTACGAGAGCAGAGGAAGAATTGAGGTGATGTAGTATAAAGAATGACAAAATCCAGGTTAGTAGGAGGTGGGATGGGTGGGTTGGATGGATGGGTTGACAAAATACAGGACTTTGACATTAGGGCACACTTTTCGTTTTCCCGTTTGAAACCAGTTGTTAGTTTTAACCCTGACAGCTCCACAACCTAAACCGTGTGTTTGTTGTCGTTACCATGAGGAGGGAGGTCATCTAACCTTGAGGAAGTACTGATTTTAACCCAAACCATGATCTTTTCCTGAACCTGAACCTAAGTAGCCAGACTAACAAAAAAAACATCATTTCTAAAAAAAAAAAAATTAACTGCATGTTTATAATTGGAACCACGACAATGAAGATCTGTAATGCTGCTGTCGGTACGCCCTACACATTTTATTGTTGTAACCTTGGTCGCGAAGGTCCAGTATATCTGCTGCCATTTCAGGAGACAGTGTACGGGTTATATCAGAAGGTGGACAGAAAGGATATGTATGATTATCCAGGTTGAAGACATGTTGATTTCATCACATTTTTACTTTAAAATTATTTTACATTGAGTTTTTAAGATTTAGTATTTGTCACAATTTTACTCCTTAAACTTGTTCAAGTACAAAGGTCTGCTGAAGTTGATCAACCCTACTTGTCCGTCTGCATTGAAAGCTAACATGAACTAAATATGAAGGCACTGACCATAAAAGCCTTAATATTAAATGGCCAACACCTACACAATTTAGCAAAAGTATTTTTCAGGGTAAAAGTGAAATTTCTTGACATAAAGTGATACAAATGATTCTGGTGTTTTGATTGTTGACTCCAAAGAGCATCTTTGTTCCTCAGGGGTAACAGTTTAAATTGCTTTTTACTTGCTGGCTATAAAGCAGACACACTAGTTTTCTCTCTTCAAATTTTGAGTCAGCACTATGAAATAGATTGTGTTAATGTTTCTGTCTGCTCCTAAGCGGTTTCTAAGAATATGAAGTAAATATGTCACACAATTTTTTGCATGAGTTCCATTCTAAATCTATATTTTAACCTTAAAAGATGATGTGAACCCCTCCTCTTTTTGCTGAACTGAACATTTGTTCACTTCCTGGCATAATATTCCTTGTACCATGTCCAGTGATCTGTATTTTATATTAAGATGGCCCCCAGTGATGTAGGTTGAGCCATCATTACCTAGTAAAAAAGGCTATTTTTTTCTTTATCTCCTGAAGGCACCTACTTAAAATTTATTGTCGCCAAAGAAAAAGAAAACATTAATATTTATCGGGTAGAAACACAAGGAGAAGACTAATTATAATAGTTGTTCTAATTCAAATCCTTTAAATTTGTATTGAGCGAGGTAAGGATGTGACCAGAGATCTCTTGGTGTGTGACCTGCATATTTTCCCGGTAAATGAGACATGGTAAATGATGTGCCAGAGGGAAAATGGGTCTTTTCAAGCAGCACACACTGTTCCGATCATCACAGATAACCAAGCTGGAAGGCCAGGGACCTAATTTAAGGGCTATTTACCATACGTCAGAGTTTCAGTGGAGCTGCACCCGGCCGCAGAAATGGGCGAAAAATGGAGAAAACCTGCAAGAGAAAAAAGATTTAAATACCATGCACTGCACACAAACACAATCATTTTAGATTTTCTATAGTTTAAAAAGACACTGGTAATTTATCATTCCATCTCATCATCAGATCCTTTGTTGTGAAGGTTTTTGAGCTCCTCCCCAGTCCTAATAATCTGCACTAAAAATGAGACAGGAAAAGAGGTCCCACTTTTCCCACAAAGAGGTGGGATGTGATTAATTCCAGGGCACATCCTCCGGTCGTATCACCCTTGACTGATTCATCAGACCCTAGCAAGAAAAGGAACAACGTTTTTAATCAAAGTCATAATCCTAGATCAGCACTAAAGTAGGATTTGCCTCTAAATGAGTATTTGTCATCACTTCGCAGCATGTTTAGACAACTCGAAGCCACGGTGTAATAAAAATGGTGAATAATTCACTTTCTCTCTTTGTCTTGGCAGTATATTGCTTGTGTCTTACTTCCCTTCTTACGCTTATCCCAATAGTAATCTGGTGAGACTGTCCTTCAAAGAAAAACAGCAGCAACAGTCATCTTAGCATTTATATTCAACTACCAAAACCCTTTACTGGGTATAGGAGTTACGATTTGTCCATTGGGAAGAAATAGGAAATAGTCTGAAGTTGTTATAAAGCCACAAAATCCATACAGAGGGAAGGTTAGGGTGATGTGATTTGAGGAGTCAACAAAGCATCACATTTTGACACCAGATACCACAGTTCACTTCATGTTTCCTGAGAGCTGACGGTTGTTTACATTCAGGTTCACTCAGCAAAATGAATTGTGAGTATCTTTGAGTGCTAACAAAGATGCTTAATGCCTTTCATTCCTTATAAAACATTTCTAAAGTCAATTTTTTAAAAACTATTTTAAACTATTTTAAAAAGTATTTTTTACAATCGTGTTTACTTGCTTGCCGTCTTCTTCTTCTCTGTCTTTCTGGGCAAATATCTTGGTGTGTTACTGCCACCTGTGGATCAGTAAAATAGTTTGAAACTACTGGCAGGACTGTGTAGTTCATCGCAAGTGTGCCTGTGCGTGAGAGAAACTAAATAGGAACCAACTCCTAGAAAAACAGCTCCATACCACTACTAGAAGTCAAAAGCTCTACAGGTTGCCTAAATCCAAGTAGGTATTTCATCCCAAACCATCATCTTTCTCTAACCATGAACAAATTGTCTTTGTGAATAAAAATAACAAAAACATTTTGGACTTCACTACAGGAGACCACTATTTGCTTCACATTTTCTAATAGTCAAACTGGCTTCCTTTAATGGTCGTTCCTTGCCTTAACCGAGTGGTTATTATTGTAAGCATGATGACAAAGATCCCCTAGAATTAACCAAGTATTTATTTTCATCCAAACCATGATCTTTCCCTAACCCTCCTCCATAGGGGTGTCAGATCAGCAAATGTTTTTTATTGTTGCAGTGTTTCAGTGGGGAAAGGTCTTTGAAAGATACTAACAAATGATGCCCTCGTGATGAGAACTTCTTATGCGAAAATTGTTTTATGTGTTGTTTTGGGGTGCACTTAAAAACAAAACATTCTGTCATTTTATTTTAGGGGAAATGTCAGCTTATTTGTGATTTATTTCGATGGTGTAACTGTGACCATTGTTGCAACCATTTAATTCACGTGTAGAAATATACAATGAGCGCATTGTTTGGAATGTATATGAATGTACTGTATATACAGAATGTGTGGGTAATAACTTTCAAGACAGCTGAGGGAAAGAGAGGACCTCCTTTGGCTCCTATGAGTCATGCTAGGTTAAATAATACTAGCTTTAGTGGAAAAAATAACACAGTCTAATTAAAGCATCCTAATGGCTGCGTTATCACATTCTGCATAAAACACTAACAGTGTGTTGAAATTGTTGTTGCAGTTATTGCTGGTATTAAAGTTTATTTGATGGTCATAGAGGGTGCTCTGAACTGTCTCGGGCCACTGACTTTTTGCCTCCCAAGATGCCTTAGCTGGGCACTTTCTTTCAGCCAGAGTTATAGTGTACTAGACTCAGAAGAGATTGCATAGCAATGAGAAATGGGGGGCTCTTCCTTTTGTTTCTGGGCTCAAATGTACAGCCACATTTCATTGGCTTAACAGCCTCATTTAAATGAGCCTAATGAATCTCACTAATGTCCAGGCATGGCCGAGAGATTGCGACTGTTCTCACAAGCAATGTCCTCTGCATGCACATTGTATATATCCATTATGAGTCCTGGTCTCCATGGAAAAGACAACATATTTATCGACTTTTCCCATTGCTTAAGATTCATATTAATACGATGCAATAACTCCCCTGTCATACAGTTTACAGGTAACAATTTCTGAGGCATCTTAAAACATAATAGATTTTGCAGAGGGCTGGGGTTTAGTTGAATAGAAATTTGTTCTTTATAAATTTTCCATGAGTCTCTTTGTGACAATGTTGTCTTTCTTAAAGGCCAAAGATGTTTAATTCTTCAATTTCATAATTTGTTTTACATGTATCCTGCTCCTTTTGCTTTATTCCTTCCCAGCATTATGATTTTTGGCAGCCGAATTGTGTGTTGGAAAGGTCACTGAAATGCTAATGCCAAAATATAATTTCAAGTCAGCTCTTAAAAATTCAGAGAATAGATTGCAAAAGGGAAATGTTAAATTTCCACATCCAGACAAATTTGCACTATTAACTGTCTCTGTGTCACCCCCATCATTGCTTGTGGTGTATCCACTGTGTCTCGCTTAAAGCACAATCTGATAGTTTCCATTAAAGATAAGAGTATGAAACAACCACTTGGCTACTCTGTTGTGAATCAATTTAAATATAGGACTACGCTTGGCATCAACACAGATCAATATATGGACTGGCTTGCTGATGTATTCACAACCACCAAAGCAGGCCTATTAGCTGAAGCATCATTGTCAAAGATGGCTCTAAAAGCACATAGAGTTGTATATATGACAGGAAATCAATGCCCTCTGATAGGGACTGAAACCTGACAGCTCAATAAGCTTTGGATGGAAGATGTTCCCTCTTATTCCTGCTGGTCCTCCACTTCCCACCATAACTTTATCCCATTCCTGCAAGGGACTTAACAGCTCAACCCTGCAGACTATTTCAGATTACAAGCTCCTGTCAACAAGTGCACAGGGAACCAGTGTGCAGGGTTGTGTGAGGGAAATAGGAATCTGTACAGCACAGGTGCTGCTGCTGACAACAGAGGTATCTTTAAAGCCTTACTCTGGTGGCATCATTACCTCATTCAGATACAGTAAAGGGTCTGTGCTGATTTCTGGTCAAGAGGAGGGACTTTTGGAAAAAGTGTCTTGAAAACCTATGCAAAAACTGGCTGCATCAGCTGCTGCAAATGAATCCATATGTGCAAGTTGTTAGATTTATTGTTCCTGCTACAAGGTGCATTTGTAAAATTATACGAATTTCTGAAGTATGTGTTGTGAACATAACTGTAGCCCAGAACAAATGCAGAAATCCAGAATTGTTTGTATCCAAGGAATATTTAAGCCGCTAATACTTTTTGCTTTGCACTGTATCAATCAGTGGGTGTTTGATTTGTCTTCTTGCAGTAAGTAAGACGACAGAGAGAAAGAAGACACATCATGTATTAGGCCCCACTTCTATGCAGATTCATATACTAGTTTTATATTTGGCTGCAGGAGAAGTTTTTAGTAACATGAGTCATCCATGTAGGTGATTAATCTAACTTATGAATATTAATCTTGTCTCTCTGTGTCCGTGAAGCAGAAACACTTTTTCATCTCATATTATCACATAACAGCATAAGTAAACTGAAAAACAAAATCAAATCATGTTAAAAATGCCAAAGGCCTAATGGCCCGAAAAATTGCAAGGGTTTTTTTTTCATCTTTTGAAGTCCTAGTTTCCATAGATTTGATGTGTTCATGTACCCGCTACATTGATCAAAAGCAAATCTTTGTAAGTCTGCCCATTTCACTGGCAGTGGGACTGATAAAACAAATACTAAACTGTGATTCTCACATGTTTTAAGATAAAATGGGGAAGAACATAATCATCCCAACTAGCCAGTAGAAACTGACAAGTTTATTGTGATTTTCTACAACACTGTTGTTAATCTGTAGTATAACTGCAGTGTATGACTCTACTGAAGAGAGCTGGGCACCATCAAAACGGAAAACAAAGGAAACAGAGAATGTGTGCGTACTACAACATTGACAGGCACGCTGCATCGATTTTACCCCTTGAAATACAGTATGTACTTACAGACTAGACAGAGCTTTTTCAGTGTTAAAAAAAAAAAAAACCTTTGAAAATATCGACCTTATAAGCAACGAGAGAATGTATCGTTTTATTGCTGGTATAAATAGATTTTTTTATTCTACCAAAATTGATAGTAGTCTGGAATCCATGATTATTACACTTCTTGGAATGGCAGTTTATATTGGAGAATAGACATGTAGTTTCCTTGATGGTTTCTGTGCAGACTTGATTAATGTAACTAGTCGTTGAGTCCTTTTGGATTTTTTTTTTTTTTTTTAACCCAACTGTGTACTGTTAAGGAACAAAACTAGCATGGAGACACCAACTAATCTTCAAAAATATCCTTATTTTACTTGTCAATTGTAACTTTCGACACGGGATTTGGACCTTGAAATTACTTTTGCCATCTGTATAGAGTAGCATTTGCATTTGAAAAACCAACAACATTAGAGCAAATCAAGAGAAGCTCATTCACAGTCAGTTGAAAGGCGGTTCGAAACAGACAGAAAGGCCTTTCGCTTTAAAAATCCTTGCATAATTCAAGCAAAGGTCTGTTTATCCACCTGCTGCAGTGTAGTTCATGGCTATTTCTCAGTTTCTTTAGCGTTTTGGATCTCTAATGATCCCAGCATGTCCCTCCAGTGTATATCCTACCGCAAGCAGAGCTCTGTGTAGACTCCCCCCTGTGCCTCCTAGAACATAGGGCTGCACTGACCACTTCATCTTGTAGGATAAAACCAGTCTTTCAGTCTCCTCTCATACCTCGGGGGAGCAGAGCTCCAAGACTGAAACCTCAAAGTATGGAACACAGCCATAGGTTACACATGGCTGCCTGGGTATTGCTTTATGTGAACTTGTCTTTTTGGATGATAAAGTCAGAGGTCCATATCCCCTCTCACATTATGTCACTTACATAAGAGAGATCTGCATTTAGCGTGTAAGCACATTTTCTTGTGTGGCTCAGATGTTAATTATTGAAGTACATTTTTTCATTTTTACCACAAAATGTTCTTTAGTGTAGTAAAAAGGCTTCACAAAAAACAGATAGTAAGAGACATGTAGGCACAGTGGTAATTATATACCTTAGTGGACTCATGAGAGGTTCTGATTTGACAGCGCTGTTATGCAGATTCTGCTGCATCTCTCCTAATACTGCTGTTTTTAAGTACCTCCATGAAAGGTAATAGGCTCTCTGTAGTCAACAGGCATATTCATAACAATGTACAGAGTTCATATAAGTGGAGCTGATAAATTTGACTATTGTGCTGTCGTAAAGTTGCAGCTCTTCTTCATTAATTAGGCACATTTTCAGCAAATACCAGCTATTGGCTGTGCCTTTATTTTCAGTTTAATTACTCACAATTTTAGTCTGATTTGAGATTTTGCCTTCTAGGCGCTGAGGTGATGTAACACTGTAAAATGCTTCAATGTGCATTTCAGCAGACCATATCCTTTTGTATTAATGTGGCAGGGGAACTTAAGAAAAAAAAAAATACAACTTTGCCTATTTTAATACCATCTGGTTCGAATTAAGGTATTTCAGAGTTTGTCTTTGGGCATTTTGTCAGGCCAGAATGGGTGTTGGCCAGAAACCTGACTGTTCTGTACTTGCAGACCATATTGACCAAAGGCTGCCTCTTTGTCTGCCAAAGCTCTCAGTACCCAGTGAAAGTCAAGTGGAGACTCCATGGGATAGAAGCATCCATCTAACAGCCTGTGTGCTTTGTCAGATTTATAATCTCTGTATGAATGCATCACAGAACGAGTTTCATATTTTCTGTTTAGCTCATCAAACATGTTTCAGCCCTGCAAGAGTCCAGCTCCTTATCATAGATGTTATTACTAAACGTTAATCTAAATAGTCTCTCCTAATAAACACCAAGTCAAATGGAACTGTAAGATACTGTTTAGAGATCTGTGCAACATTTAGCTGTTGTTAGTGTACACATGGGCTCCTGAACTCCACAGAGTTCAACTTAACCTCCTCAGTAAGTGAAGCAAATGCCTTTAATATCTCCTGCCCTCCCATCACATCCTTTTGGCAGTTACCTTTTGAGGAAAAGAAAATGTAGACGGGTTGTGAGTAATGTGTGGTTGTATGAGGATATGGTCAAGGGAACAGACTACGGGAGAGGATTGGACAAAACGTGAAGCACGAGGTGTTTAGCATTGTCTCCCAAACTGATGGTTAATATTTCTATAAATTTGTCCTTAATGCAACAAAATGGGGTAAAAGATTTAGTCAAACCATTTAGCTTCTACTATAGCAACCTGATAACATAAGGCCTTATGTACATTTTACATTCCGTTAACAAATGTCTGTTCCAATAAAGACAGCAACTTTCACAAAACATTCTGCTTCCCTGGCAGTGTTAAAGTACCGTATGTCAGAGCACCATGGAGCGTTTATTCACATGATGGTAATGAAATCCTTTTGTTCAGAAAGTGTGCCTGACCCACTATGTAAGTATCAACCAGTGCAGTGAGTCTTCCACTGCGTTTTTCCCACTGATTTCCAGCCCTGCCATATGGTCATCTGGTTTTTGGCCTATCTGCCAAAACATTCCAGTATTTGAATTGCAGATTTCATGCATTGTAAAATGCATTTAAAACTCCCCTCACTGCACTCTTGGCAAAATAAATATTGCAACATGAAAGGAAACAATATCAATATAAATTCAGTTTATTCTTTAGAACTAAATGGCTCTTTTCCCAGTTAACACTCATTTATCACAGCCACGCATTTTTTCCCTAAGCCCACACACACACACACACACACACACACACACACACACACACACACACACACACACAAGGCCACACATAGTGGTCATTTCGCCTCGGTTTCAACCGCAGACAAGAGCTACACAGTCATCTCTGGGTCTCTGAGGCTGCTGCTGTGACAGGCTGTGGATATTTTGCTCCCCAAACACTCACCACATATCAGGCAGGGTCATGGCCTGCTGGAGACCTATGTCTCTCACTGTCCCAGTCAGTGCCAGTGGAGAGCAACGGGGTCCATGACACCCTCCCCCAGGAGGTCTTACCATGACATAAGGAAGCCTCCACAGCTCGCATGTCCAGCCACTAGTCACCCTCTCTACGAAGCCTAACCATGTTGCTTAGTCCCACAGATAGGACATGTCCATGTTGGTGTAACAGCCCAGCCACTTACACTCTCTGCAAGAGAAAAGAAAACACAAGAAAAGGAGGGGTTGAGGTAGGGCTTGGAGGGCACGCGCTGCAACCTCGGAGTGCTCATGGGATATTAGACGGGGTTTCCAGCCCTGCTTTACCACTGAAGCTTGTCGGCCTCACCCCTACAATCACGCTTTCTTCTTAGAACGTGTGCGTTGAGCCAGAAGCTCGCTGAGCTGTCGGAGTGTCTTAGCTGGAATTTCAGTGGAAGTGAAGTCCGTTCCCCTTCACTTGTTTGGCCTGGGGCTTGAAATTATAGAGTCTGTATCTGTAGCCCTTTCTGTGGTGCATCAATAGCATATATACCTGCCAGGCACCTGTGTGATTTCGTTATGTTTGTCTGTGGTGCCGCCGGGGGTAAATATTAGGTGTTGCCACCTGAAAGGATGGGGTTTGTTTAGATTTTCAGTTGTTAGCGTACAAACCTGAACAGTCAACCATCAGTAAATATTTGTCCTGAATAAAGTCATAGCGCTTCGATGCACATTATGACTACATTATGACAAATTTTAAACTGCTGTATATCTTTAGGAAAGAGGCAGGTTTCGTAAATTCTGACAGGCATTGTTCAAGGGAATCATGAAAAATAAACTGCTTCACCTGAAGCACTGTTCAGACATTTAGCAATCTTTCTTAATTTCTTTTGGGTACATCATGTATTAAATTTTGAGTCTAACAACACAAACCTTTTAGCTGTTAAAACACATTTAGCAGCCAGATTTCTTCTTTATTTCCTCTTTATTTTGACTGAGAGCTTTGTTTGCTCTCATTTTGGACAATAATAGTGAGAATAATAGTTATTTGCAATCAGAGCGACTTGTGAAAGGGAATTATTCAAATTACTTACTAACCTTTATCAACAGAGAGGGATTTTATAAGAGCTGTGCTAAATATTTTTATCTCTGGTAATTTTTCTGACCGTTTAAAAAGTGTCAGTAAAGAAATGGGCACGTCAAATTCACAACAAGGTCTTTAAATGCGTTAAAAAGAAATGATTTTCTTTTTAACGCTAAATAAAATGACATTCTAAGTCTCCCTTTGAACCGTGGATATCTCTAAATGCAGTGTTCCTTCACATTTTTAAGTGCAGTACTATGTGTCTTTTACAATTTAAAAAAAAAAGAAAAAAAAAAGTATTACCTGAATTTCCTCTTTGTCTCTTCAGTATGCAGCCATCATACTGAATAAGCACCTTCCTCCATCTGTGGCACCAAGCTTTTGGGTTTGTTGGTGCGCAACTCCATTCTAAGATGGCTGCTAAAAATGGCGCGGTAGTCTCTTTGTTTACTCGCGAAATGCTCTATGTTCCAGTCTAATAGATTGGACACAGCTGCCCCATGGTCCGGCTACAGTATTCAGCGCCATCATGACGGAAGCCCAGAACAAATCAACTTCACATTTAGGTATCAGCGCGTTGTCATGGAAAGGAGATACCTCTATGCAGTAAGTGAATAATGTCCGAAAGAAAATGAGTTGTGCTCTTTTGTACACTCTTTAACGCTCCTGGTCAGGTTTAGACCACACTTGGTCAGAGCTTTTGGACGGCGCAAGAGGAGGAAAAAGGAGGGTTTTTTTCCTCTCCATTTCAGAAAAGCTGAAAATGATCTGTCAAAGGCAATGATACAAGGCGATGTGATGGATGGGTGTGTCTTACTTTTCCTCTCAATCTTTCACTCCTTGCTTCTCTGTCATTCTTTGTTTCTTTTCTCTGAGGAAAGCCATTATTTCCATCACCCTCCACATTTCAGCCAAATTCACTGTATCTGTCCGTGCCTGGCCAAAGGGGAGGAAAAGCCTGAGTTGAATTTCATTTACTTGCCAGCACACACTGTTTTTTATGATTTGTTCATGGCGTGGAATTACAATGTTGTATTATTTTACGGGCGTGCACAATATAGGAAGGCAGGGCAGTGACTGCTGTTATTGAAATTTTGATTATGATTAAATTTGTGTGTACGCATCTCCCCAGAGATAACCGGCTGATTGTGGAGCTGTATTTTCTTGGATGCATTTAAATTAAACCATAATGGCAGCTCCATGCTGGACCACAAGAAATCCAAGAAGATTCCTGGTCTATCTGTTCAGAATAGACTAACAGATAAACCTATCGGGAAAACAACCACACATTAGCAGACCCTCCTGATTTCCATGCCAGCTGAATGATATCACACAACAGTGAACCTCCTCCTCGCCTGCGGTCTGTTATTTTCCTTCTGTGTGTAAGGAGCTTTGCTACCAGAGGAACACTGAACCTTAAAAGGTAGAACATAATCAACTGGTACGGCACTGGCCTTTACCCTGCACATTGCTATCTCATTGTGTCTGGCAGTTTTGCTAATGACATTTCACGAGATTAGCTTTTCACTGTGCTATTGTTACTGACCTGTTCTGTGTGTTTGTGTGAGCACCTTTCTCTGTTTAGGGCCCCATCCCTCCCTCAGCCCTCCTCGCTTTTTTCTTTTTTCCTCCATCTTGTCTTGCTTTCACTTCACTGCACCACTTTTTTTTTTTTTTTTACCCGGACCTTTTATTAAATCTTATAGCAGTTAGTTGATTTGATCAGTGTGTGCTGTAATGTTGTTTACCCCAATGGGACCTGGGTGTTATAGACATACTCATCCCTCTCTCTCTCTCTTTTCTCATTGAGTTGAGCAATAAAGTAATTTGTCCGGGGAAATGAAAGCCCTCTCTTGACTGGATAGGAGTGGTATATGTTCAGGCATAGGCGAACCAGCCCAATATCACAAGCACAAAGGTACAAAGAGCTGGAGCTTATGCAAAATGTTCATGGTGGCAGTTTTCTGTAGATACTTGGTGTCATACCCTGTGTTGTTGTAGGACTGAACTGATGCAATAGCTCACACAGGCAAGGCCTGGCTCAAACAAAACGTAAAGCCAAACACAAAGCTATGAGCAAATGCTTTTTCTCTCCTTTTTTTTTTTTAACTTTCTGTTTATTTGGATGTCGATGTTGTGGAAGCCTCAAAGCAATCAAAGCCCAGAGCCCTGGATCACGACGAAGCCCCTCCTATATGTGCCCACAGCAGCTGGTGGCCAGTGGAAAGAGGTTCTGTTAGGCACAATAATGCCACTTGCTATTTCAGGAAGACAGAGCAAACGTAGTGACAGTTGTCAGTGTTGCCATGTCTGAGAAAATAGCTGATACAGCCGCCAGGATCAGACTGGCGTTGGAGGTCTAGTACATACAGCATTGAGGCATGATGCATCTTGATTTTATCTCCCTCTCTTCAATACACTGATTCTGACATGTTTGAATCATTCAGAGGTTTGAGAAGCGAGAGGGATCGTTCTAGTTTCACTATGTGTGTCTGTGTGTACCCATGTGTATCTGCAATTGAAATTGTGCAATCTCACATGCAGATGGATAGAATCAGATAAATAGCTTGTTCAGTTTCTTTACAGTATTTATAGTTTAGTTATATTTAGGGCAATATTACTTGTACGCATTTCCATAGCAATGTTTCAGCATGTTGTGAATATGATGAAGAAGCAGTTTAAGTCTATGTGATGGAAACTGACCTAATTTTCAGCAATTTAATAATCTTGGGTAATTTGTTGATTTATTGATTAGTTGATCAACAGAAAATTAATGAGCAAAAATTTTGATAATTAATTAATTATTTAAATAAATCTTCATGGGGAAACTGTCAAATATTTTCTGGCTCAGAAATGAGGATTTCCTGATTTTTGTTTGTCTTGTGCACATCAGATTACTTAGTAATCAGTGTAAAGTAGTTATTGATCAGTCACTTAATCAATAAAGTATTGGGCAGATAAATGAATTAAAAAAATAAACAAACACCCTGCATCCCTATAACCCAAATAAAATTCAACACGTTAAGAAGATCTTTCATATGTATATGCAGTATTATATGTATCTTAATGTGTCTTGGTGTGCATGCATGCCCAAACATGATTTGCACCTTGGTTTGTTTCTTTGTGTAAGAACCACATTCCACACTTACAGTATGTGGTCCATATGCACGGATGTTGCGTACGGTACAAAAAATCCTCCCCAGCCAGCTTGACAACAAACACAGGATGGCTTGGCCAGACTCAAAAATTATCTATCTGGCTCCCCTCCTTTTCTCCAGCATGGTTTTTGTCGAGTCAGAAGGAACCATCTGCTGCCCGGTGATAATGGGCGACCGGGGAGGAGGGGACTGGAAATCAGGAGAGCAAATAAAATTGAGGGAAAATGGCAGGCGCTGTCCCAGAACCTACAGTACCTTCCTGCCTGCCTGCAGCCAGTCTGCCATCTTAATAAACAATCCAGTCTGATATCTCCTGGCTTCTGTGTGTGTGTATGTGTGTGTGTGTGTGTGTGTGTGTGTGTGCGTGCGTGCGTGCGTTTGTGTATTTGTGTGTGCGTGTCTGCGTGTGTGTGTGTACGTGTTGGTGTGCGTGCGTGCGTGCGTGTGTGTTGGTGTGCATGCGTGCGTGTGTGTATCTTCACCTGCTGTGGGTGCATACACGCTTGTGTTTCCAACGTTTTTCTGTCTCTGTGTGTCTTTCCTATCTAACCTTGATCATTTTCAAGTCAGGATTGTTCCTTAGCCTAGCTGATATGCTGTCAATGTGATGGCGCGGAATAAGAACCTTTTTTTTTTTTTCCTCTCTATTTTCCTGATGCACTAAACCATGACAGATGGAATGCCTTTCAGCAAGGGAGATTTTCCAATTTTTTTTGTTTGTTTTTTATCCTGTTTCGGCTAAATGGCTAGGAGTATTAATGAGAGAATATTACGAGGCAGATGCGGGGCTAAAGGAACGTAAGAGAGTGAATGCTGCAAGTTAATGAGCAGTTGCACATATAGAGGGGAAGCTAAAGCAGGCTGGAAAGGAATACGGTGAAGTTCACAGTGGAGGAGGAAAAATGCTCATTAAAACAAATAGTGGGCTATAGAAAGCGACTCTTCACCTTGAAAATGCTCAGAATTTTCCCTCCCCAAGTCTCCAGGGCTTCCAGATGGAATTGAACGCTTAGGGCATTCTCTGAGTAAACCATTTCAGTTTTCTCTTGTCTGAAGTCGACAGGTTGAGCTGGACAAAAAGACTTGACAGTCTGTCTCCCTCTAAACCTAGTTTCATTCTCTCACGCCATCACTCTTGTTTTCTATTTTGCCTTGAGATATTTTCGTTTTTGCTGTTTTTTTTTTTGTTTTCTTTTGCACCCATCACTTATAAACTGTTTGGAAACTTTCACTATAGTTTTATCAAGCAAGTGACAGTCATTGAACATACTGTGTAATGTCTTAAAGTGTTAAAGGCCCTATAAAGCTTTGATGAATCCATCTTAAAGCAGGGAGTGAAGTTTTCCAGAAATGAGATCAATGTGATATGTAAAGCTGCACAATAATTCACTGTGATCCAAATTGTTTGGATTTTTGTCGTCTCGCAGTCGGCTCACGCTCTATCACTTTGTCGACACGGCCACTGGAATGCGTGAAGGCGTGCGCGATGAAGTCGACGCTGGGTCAGGGAGGATAATGGAATTGAGGGATGCAGGGATCAGCCAGGACGACACAGGAGGGGCCTGGTGACCAGGTCTTTTCTATTAACTCAGGAGGCTGGCTGGGGCGAGCAGGGGAATCAGGCTTGGCTCTGCCCTCTCCCTGCCTGGCTGTTAGAATCAGCGTCCGAACTGCAGATAGGGAGAGTGAATATTGCTTAGGGGTCCAGTTGTGATTGACCCTGTGTTTTCATCAGCCTGGGCTTGCCCGATAACATTTCTTACTCCCCTATCAGAGCAAAATATGAACGATATGGTGCAAAGAAAGGCTTAGAGAACTCTTACTTTGGTTTGGTGAAGTTGCATTGGATTTATCCCTCCATACACACTCGTCACTTAGCTTTTCATTTTCTTTCTAGAAATTACCCCTTTCTTGACTCTTATCCATGCAAAAGGATTTCTCTCTATTTACTCTTAGTCGTATTTGTGTTCAGAATTATATTATCTCACTTGACTGAACACAATGTTTAATTCATTGTAAAATTAATATATACAAAATCTCAGGGGGAAGGATCTGAATTTGAAAGTATCCCATACTAGAAAGTTAATTGTTATAACTATGAAACGGGAATATTTCTTTTTCTTGAAAGACTTGTGAGACTGCAAACAAGATTTTTTTCCCCTTGTTCCCAATGAATAAACGAACTAATTATATGCCATGCTCCATCATCACAGCTCTCTTGAAGACCTTAAAGAACAGCTCAGATGGCTGTGATTTGTTACGTTTTTTCATTCAAACTAAAAAAAATTAAATACTGTAGGTAGAACACAGTTGATAAAATTGATTCTAGGGAAATTTACAAATAAGCTGCACTGCATGGGATCTAAAGATCAGTGGTTTGGCTTTAATTCTAGCTTGTTTCTTTGGGTTGTGTTTGTTTTTTGTTTTTGTTTTTTTTTTTCTTATATAATGTTCTTATACGTGAGATATTTGTTGCTGTTCTGCAGGTCTCTGGTTTGTCACCCGGAGACAGCCAGACCACAGGACTGCTGCTGGCTCCAGGGGTGAGGTGGGGACAGACACCAATCAACCAGCTCACACCGTGGGATACAGATGAGCCCCCTGCAAAGCAACATCGAGACAACGAGCCCACCGGTAAGAGATCGCACACACACACACACACATGCATACGCACAGGCAGACACATCCACCTGATGCGAGTTTACGCTGATGCAAGTTTTACATCATCAGTGTGTCTGCATATGGCAAAAGTATGCATTCACGCAGACCACACACTAGCACACACCTTTATGTATGTGTTACACGGCTCTGGCCAGATACACTACCATCCAATGCTAATGAGGCATCGTGGCTGCCTTGCCCTACATAAAATACATTTGCTTTCACAACATGCATATTTTACATACACAGTCATGCATAATGCCCATCCGTAAACACCATCTTTACATAAATCAGATTAATTATGAATATATTGACAGAAATATCGGTCTCATATAAGGAAGTTTAAAAAAAACGAGAAAAGATATAAATCCACTCGCACTCGTACCTCTAGCCTCACAGTCTCCCACCACCATCTTTCTGCCCTCATTTTATTGCCCTTGTAATGTTATGATGTCACTAACCGAAGCTGATTTGGTCTGAATTCAACCTATGTAGTGAAACTCTAAAAGTACTCCAAAGGATCTCCACCAGGTCTAATTTAGATGTCGACCTTATTCTATTCGTGCCACCTTAAAACACGAGTGCAATTGTGGCACCGCGGCGCAGTGTGCACACCCGCCATTAACAAGTTAAGCCATTGTTGGAGGTTTTTTTTTTTTCTTCCAATGTAATGAACTCATCCAGAATGGCTCTGCCCTAAAGCAGTTAATTTCCTTCCTCTGCTTTGCTGGCCTCTGCCCTCTCCTCATCACAAATGTGTCTCATTTAAGAATAATACTGGCACGGAGCTGGTTCCACTGGAAATTTTGGCTCAACAAATCCAGATTTTAGACAGCTATTACTCTGAGGCAGCAAAGCATCGTGCTGGAAACATGTTTCAATCTGCTACCGCCTGTACAGCTCGCCTCCTAATTATAATTCACATGTTTTACATATGGATTGGTTTGTGGATTAATTATTGAACAGTTTCATCAGGAATGTTTCTGTAACAGAAACCATTCAAGGTGTTGTTATGGTGGAAGGATGGAGTTTTGCTTGGAGAGTGCAGAGCTCTGTTTTTGCCTCCTGTGGTGGTGCCCCCCCCCACCTCAACCTCTGTGGCCACGGCGTCCTCCTGCTGTGCATTGAGGGTCTGGCTGAATTGGCCATGATGTTCCGGAGGCTTTATAATTGTTTGTAAATGAGCGAGGCTTCACTCCTTGCCCACCCCTCTCACCACTGCAGCCTCCACACCGGCTTGGACTGAGGAGAGTGAGATGTCACCGACCCGGCACGCTGTCACATATGACACTTAAATCCGAGCATAGTGTTGCATATTGATTTGCGTGTGTGCGCTATTCCAAACTGTGACTGGCGTTTGCAACGAAGCCAGCTCCTCTCCACACTTCACTGAACTGTGTTGCCAGAAACTTCTCTGCCAACTGTGCCAGAATTAATCAACGGTTTCTTTCAACAGAAACTACACTGTCGTGTCTGTTGAGGAAAGTTTGTCTTTGAAAAAGAAGTTTTGTTTCAAATTTAGTTTCTTTGTACAAAAATAGTTCTTTTGTAATTCTGTGCTTTAGACTTCAGCTAATTGTGGAGTAAATAAATAAAAAGTAAGTGGCGTTTTAAAAGTGAACGTGCCACTCTTGAAAATCTAATACAAGAAAAAAATTACAACCATTGTGTACTTTTAATATCAATGTGATCGCTTCATTTTGTTAAATTTTGCATGCAAGGCCCATGAATCTAGGTCAGTGTTAGGGCATGATAAAGAATTCTTTGCCTAATTAAGTATTTATTTTTTTCTGATAGAAGAAATAGTGAAGGACAAGAACATAAAATTTGAGGACAGGTAGAATGTATATATATTCAATTCTAATCAATGCCATCACTGCTTTAAAAACCTTGAAACTTTGTAAGATGTGGACACATTATGCTATCCCATTTGATTAGAAACCTTTATCAAGATGAGCTACAAAAGAGGGGAAATGAAACACAGTGTTGGTGCCGATTAGCTCAATGACATGTGAATTATGAACTGAATTGGCCTCTCCTCCGGAGTCTCATATTCCCACCCTCTTTCTTTCTTTTCTTCTCAGTGTCTGTCTTTATCTCTCTCTCCCACTGCATCCCTCTCTGCTGAGACTATTGTATCAGCAGGGTTAGTGTGATGAATAATGTGGGCTTTCTTTTTTTTTTTTCCTTTAGCTTTTTGCATGCTGCGATTTAGCCTTTGGCCCTTTGGCATAGTGGTAGGCTATTTTTGGAGCTTGGGCCGCGGCAGGAGGAGCTAGAGATGAGGGAGTAGAAGCGAATGATCGAGGGAAGGAAGCAGCATTCGGGTCCAATATGGCCACGTCCTCCGAGCACACCCTCGGCATCCAACGCCTCGGGGTAGGGAAATGATTGGCTCCAAGGGTCTGGGTAAACACAGACTCGTTTGCAGATAATAGTGCTGACTGCCACATGCACTGAGCATGTATACTTTCACATTCAGAAAAGCATTTGTTAATCCTGTAGCGAAATTAATCTCTTAATCTTATTATGATGTTGATCTTGGGCACAGATCTGTACATTGCTTCAAATATTTTTTGTTTGATATTAAGTCTCAAGTCAAAAACAAACTTTGACTGAAGCGGAGCAGCATACTGACAGTTATGGTGTGGAGAGGAACAGACACAGGCTGAGGTCTGTCTTCTTATGCTGTTTTGTCTCTATTTGATCATCTAATACCAAATTTATAATCAACCCTCTGCCCTGGTTTTCAGCTTTGTCTACGGCTTATCAAAATACCACAAATCAGTCTATGCTGTGGAATTACATTTACCTTGACTTTAAAAATGTTTTATGCTTTAAAGGCTGGATATAAAAATGAGTAGTTTCTTCTTTTTTGGCTCTTCTGTCTATTGGTCATTCAGGTCCAACCTGGGCTGCACCGGTAGCAGCGGTGAGCCAGTCCAGTCTCCTGCCCCACACCTACACCCTCCCTCAACCACCTTCCTTCAACCACAGCGTGACTGCACAGTCGCCCATTATAGGAGTAACCCCATCCATCCAGACACCTGTGCCCCCACAACACCCACTCATGACCGCCCACTTCCAGCTGACACCGCAGTCGACCCAGCAGCCACCCTCCATGGTGCTGAGCATGCCCGGCCAGCCACCGTACCCCTCAGCTCAGCCCAACGTTGCACCGTCTGCCCTTACTGCCCAAGCCAACCAGGTGGTTCATCCGAGCCCTCACAGCGTAATTGGCAACGGCCACTTAACCTCTCACCCCAGCCTCATCCAGCCCCCCTCCCTGGCTCTAACCAACGGACAGGCAGCAGCGGCAGCGCAGGCCCAACCCACGGCTGCAGACAATCAGGATGCTCCTAATGGGCTGCAAATGCTACGGACAGTCGGGATGGGGAAGTACGAGTTTAGTGACCCGGGGCATCCCAAAGGTAAGCACAGACAGCCTCAGCTGATGCGCTTGCACAGGAGGCTTTTAAAGGTTTTTTTTAGAATCACTCTCTATGGAACCTGTCATGATTAACTTTCAAAGGCTAAATCAAAGCAGATCTGTTCAGCTGGCAACCTAAACTCAGAAGTGAATCCAAGCCAGGGAAGTGTTAGGTATTAAATCAGTGTAGTCTTAGCTCTCTATTCCTTGTGACATCCCCTTATGTGGGGCTATGCTGTAATGAAACACATAGGCCTCTGGCCTCTGTCAGTATACCGGCAGCGGTTTTGGATGCCAACGATCATAAATAAGGCCACAAACACTCAAGCACGGGGTTGTTAAAAAACATCTTGCAACCACAGCTAATTCACTTCCCTCAAAGCTGCTCCAAGGTCGTGGAGAAAGGAGGTGCACCTTAAGCAGCAGAGAGACACGGGCTTCCAAAAACCTGAAATACTGCCTACAGTGGATTCATCCGGTAAAACATGTTGTACTGTTCTCAAACTACTGTACAACAGCAGCATCTGTACTGCTCTGCTCTGAAAATTGGTTAAAAGTGTGTCAGGTTTTCTTTTCTCCTCATAGTTGCATTGCTCACAAGGCCTGCTAAACAGGAGGCAGGAAGAGCTTTCAGTCCCTGCCCTCACATGTCTCTCGAAATCGTTTGAAGCCTTGTTGACTGGCGCTGTGTTTGTGAAGGCTCTTCACTGCTTCAGCTCATGCCTGAGTCTGCAAGCCATAAATTGGTGTTTGGTTTAACCTTGGAGTTTATGACGCAGGGCGCCAGAAACAGATGTTCGCAATTCCCTGACCAATTTTCACATTTAATGAAGCTTTTAATTTAGGTTTAGATTGTTTTCTTTTTCCTCATTCATTTTGATCAATAAAATGTGTGCAAATGAACTTGTAGATTGCAAAAAAGCAATTATTCTGGGGGGCTGCTTGCGATACATTGAAATGAGACTGCAGGTAGGATTGGAAATGGATAATTAGACGAGCTTGTCAGCTTGGTCCAGTCGCTATTGAACGAGAGCTTCTAGCTTCTGCTGCGTTGAATAGACTGTTGAAATCCATTAACCGTATACATGTCAAAATTTATTGACTTTTTTTTTTAATATGCCAAAGAAGCTAGAGTTTAATTAGTATTACAGTATTTATAAAGATCAATTTTCAAGGAAAGGAAACATTTTCAACTTTAGGATTGTTAAGATTCAGCAGCAGAATCACTGTTGATGTGATTCATGTTATGATAAACTTAATATATTCGGTTTGTATGGTTACAGTTTGTCAGCTTCAGCATTTCAAAGGCAGAAGGGAAAACATCCCCATGTCAGTTTCTAGACATTATACATACTCGAAATCTTGTGTAGGCCTTTATGAAGGTCACATCGCAAACAGAGATACTCACATCTCACATCTCTTCAACCATTTCCGCTGTTTTTTTTTTTTTTTATCCCATTCTGGCATTGAGTAGGCATTAGTAAGCACACCATTGGGGTAATATCACAAGGACAGTGGAAATAGGCAAAATGTAGAGCACCAGTAAATTAGCAGCCACAATGTCTCTTAAGCAGACCTGTCCGCTGACAATAATACTTAACTTTGCAGCTGTAATCACAACAATGTCACCCTGAACAGCCTTCCCCTCAGACTCTGCAAACTGCTGTTGTTCTTTCTGTGTTTTTTTTTTGTCTTTCTGATTATCTCTGTCTGGTACTTCCTATCTACTTCCATTCTTTCCCGCTGCTTTCTAACCCACTTTAAGAAGTCACAAATCCCAAGCCCCCACTGGTAGTATGCATTCTGTTTTAAATCAATTAACACTGTATAGCTATGTGGGGAGGGTAGCTACTGTTTTCTTCCTCTTGCTTAATAGTAAAATATGTAAGGTGAGCTCTTGCAAGTTGCATTCTGGAACACTTGGGTTACAATTATCTTAGACCTGCTTTCGGCAATTTCTACTTAGACAAAATAACAAAACAAACGGAAGTAGTTTGTGAAAAGAACGAAGAGCAGCTGCAGGTTAGAGGTCGGTGTTTCTGCAGCCATCTAATGGCTGGTTTGAGGATTGGCAAATCTGATGCCAGGGCTGAGATTGATGGTTACACTTACATCTGGCATAAAACTAGACAGGAAATGAAGTCACAGGACACACACACACATACACAAATGCAGCTGGTGCACACACAAACTGGACACCAGTTCACTAATACAGGATGAACCTTGTCTCTTGGGTAAAAGCCAAAAACAGAAAATAAATGAGGTGCCCAAATCTGTACTGTGTCACTGACTGACATGTGGGACGCTTTGCTAATAGCGGATAAATTATCGTTTGTGATTTTTTTTCGATCTATTTCATAGTCCAAGCAAATCTAGGCATTAACATTGAAATTGTGTCCATTATTCTGGTGGTTATTTTTTGACTGTAAGACTATGCTGTAGTAAATTCTTGCAATGGTTAAACCCCGGTCAGGTTTCTCACGCCTGGTGGTTTTCAGAAATGATTATTGGAAAAGTACTTTGAATACCAAAGCGACTACCTAAATGACTGTGTTGCTGCAGTATCAAAAGTTTGAGCCTGCAGACACAATGCTAGTAAGCACTGATATGCAGGGGAGGTTTTGTGGCTTTTTGATGGCAAAGACCTGGATCTTGGAGGAGCTGACAGAGCTTTTCCTCCTTAATCCAGCTGCACAACAGGCTGGTGTTTGTGTGTGTATGTGTGTGTGTGTATGTGTGTGTTTGTGTGTAAGTGTAAGTATAAGTATAAGTGTATTTTTGCGATTGCATGCTTGCACAAGTTCTTGGGTGTGACCGCATGGATGTTTTGTCAGATGTCAGCATCACAGCCTTAAAGCCAAGCACCACAGTGACAGAAATCACGCTCTGTGTTTGATTTGGCTTGCCTTCAAAGGGAGCAATTTGTCTTCGCTCTGCATCAGTGGGCACATCAACAACTGTGTGCTCCTCTCTCTGTGCATGAATGTGTGACTGTATGGGTGTTTTTCTAGATATATGTCTGTATTTCTGTTTTCTGTATATAGTATGTGTTTGTGTATGGCTACGTATACGACATATGTTTGTGTGCATGTGAGCGTGTGTAGATTCACACAGAGCAGCTTGAGGCCAGCTTTAACCTCATCACCTACTGTGACATGCCAGTCACCAGGCTGTGATCTGCCTACCTGGTTTCTCCATCCACAGCAGGGCTTTTCTTAATACCTACCTGTCATAGTGTACACCAATTCTTCACCATCTGGCCAATTGTAATTTCCCTTCACACCCTCCATTCTTTGCACATTTTTTATTGTCTTCTCTGTGTTTGTGTCAACTTCTGATTTTATCATCACAAAAAAAGGATTTTACCAAGCTTTCGCATGCTTAAATAATCTATCTGCATTTTTAGCTAGATCAACAGCAGTCACAGTAGGGAAAAAAACAAGAATAGGAACCAGGAATCAGGAAAAGTAAAAGAGAGCGATACAAAGAGAGAGTGAACATGAGAGGGAGAAGCTGAGATCATATTTGGTGTTTGTCTGTTGACCAAGTCGTTAAAATCGATAGCTGTCCTGTTGAATATCAGCTGGGTGAAGCTAGTGCCAAGCTCAGCAGGGATGAACTTGCTCACTGCAAATGTGATTGAGCACGATTTAAAGGCAGCTTATGACTAAAAAAACCTGTATCAAAAGGAAGGTATTATTTCCACATATCTGAGCCTGCTTTAAAGGTTACCCTTTTTACCCATGCCAGCCGCTAACATGTTGTTTATATTGTTTTCCCATCTTGGCTTGAACTGAGACGACTGCTGGTAGCTGCATTGTGGGCGAGGCTGAAGGCAATGTTGTAAAATAATTAGCTGATGAAATACAGTCACCGCAAGTGCTGGAAGTTTTAGCTGAGAATGAAGTGTGAAGACACAGACGGATCCGTTGGGACACCTGGTGCCGTGCTGAGCATGTGCCACAGTTACTTATCTCTCTTCTCATGTCAAACATCATTTGAATGCTTCCTTCCACCTCACTGCCCTTTGCCGGGCCCATTCTCCTCTCTCTTTCTCTCTCTCTCTCTCGGTCTCACTCACACTCACACTCACACACACACACAGTCTTAAGACACACATATGCACACAGACAACCAGATGCATTAATGCACACAAGGACGAAACATTCACACCAATATAAGAGTGGTGCACACATAGACGCACCACCGCTATCACACACATCCAGCAGCACCCAGCCTCTCTTCTCTGCTCAGGAAGTTCATCTTCTAGTCAGCTCACATCAGCCATCATTTGGAGACCAAGCAGCTCCCGAGCTGCTAGTGAATGCAATTAAGATGCCTTGCTGAGTTAAGATCAGTGTTTTACTTTGTTACGGCCAGACCGGCGCACACTCACATCCAGCGCCGGCTCAGCTTTTGTCTGTTTCAGCTGCCTCATTCGCCGTATTCATACTTCGGTCTAAGCAAGACTTTAATTATGTATTCATTTTCGTTTACTTTTGGACACAGCATAATGGCACCTTGGCATTGCTGTCCACTTGTGTATTTGTTCTTTGCACACTGTTCCTGCGATATTGCCACTAAGTGAGGAAATTATAGATCAACAAATTGGAAGGTAGCAGCTGTTTACGAGGCCAGACTGTGTGCTGGTGCTGTTTATTTAAGATAGAAAGGTGCCTGTTTTCTTGAGACTAATAATCTGTTATCAAAGGTTATTTGGGATGGACATGCTGTTTTATTGGCGGGTTTTACCGCATTACTGGTTTATGATGTTCCTGGATGTGATAATTCCATTTTATTCTTGAACATGTTATACGTATTGCATATCTCTCACTTTGGAGATATTTGTCAATAGAATAAAGCACCTACTTAGTACCTAAAGTATTAAGTAACATAAAGCTTACAGTATTATCAGTAAATGTTAGTGATGCATAAATATTCATTTTGATTCGACCACAAGAATGTACTGCTAGCATGACAGGCTGTTCAAACCAGTTATTAAAAACACAGCCAGTTTGTGATAGCCACACTGAGACCATTAATCATAGCTAGCACATTAATTAAACCCTCCCCTTTCTTTTCTCTCTCTCTTTTCCTCCGTCTCTATTTCTCACTCTCTCTCTTACTTCAAATAGTGCAGAGGATCTCGACCACATCTTCAGAAATTATACAAAAGTACGCCTTTCACCCGGACAAGTACTGAGTTCCGTTGAGATTTGTAGTTTTGTTTTTTGTATTTTTTTTCTTTTTAATCTTAATTTCCAATATGCTGACTCGGATCAGTGTACGCAGAGTAAGAAGTGGTGGCAAATTAATTAAAGGGTGGTGCCGTGCCGGGTTATTATCGTAAAGCTATCCACATCAAGCTTAGCGAAAGCAGAACTAGGGTTATTATGATTCTAAAACAGCCTTGACTTGAAATATGAAATGCATGGACTTTAAAGTGTTTTTATATCTCTCTCATAGCATTCTTTAATTGTAGATAGCTCTAATGGAAACTGAAATGGGATTCACAAGAGTCGGGAATGTTGCAAATTATTAATGAGGTTGAAATTTATTCCAATCACTGTGGACTTGGAATATGCAGGTAATTCTCTTGAATCTCTTGATGAATACATGCAGTACCACGGCAATATGCTTATGAGTAACCTTGGCGCACGAGTCCATATGGGGCCTACATATTAATGATATGGACTCAAACATCTCATTTTAGAATGGCAGGAATGGTCTGGAGACCTCAGACGAAGCCGAGCAGCTACCTGACACTGTCTCTTTAGCTCTGCTAAGGATGGCTTCCATTGAGATGTCTAACTGTTCCTAGTACTGCTGTGGCTCTCGGGAGAGAGCGAACAGAAGGGGGAGGAGAGGAGAGGAGAGTAGCAGCAGTGTGTCATAAGCAGAGGAAGGAAAGCTGCTTGCCCTTGTTCTTTCTCTCCCTCATTATCGTATTTTAAAGGAAAGGAGCCCCACCAGGAGCCCCTTACATTATTTCCCCCCACAGTTAATATAAGGACGGCAGATAGCTCATTAAGATTGATCATTCCTTGTCCACCTTCACCATGCAGAACGCGGCACCGGCTTCATTAATCATCGGGATTTCAAGATAAAGCTCAGTGGCAGCACAGTCGCAGGACCTGGAGCCTGACAGCCCGGCTGGTACATGCATAATCACAGACGCAGGGCAGCCACGGAGCAGGCGCCCGGCTCCTTCCCGCACTTGGGGTGCACTGTATCTACGCCTCCCTCCCTCCTCCATCCTTTCCTCAACCTATACTCTCCTCCCTCCCCTCCTCCCCACCTCTTGACTGCAATTGTCTGTCTGTTGCTTTCACTCAGCTCCACTCCCACTACTGACATCATCCCTCCCATGCTGTTGTCTCCAGCATCTTCTCAAGCCCCCCCACTACCCTAATATCCACCTGCTTCCCATACCCACTTACAGCTTCTGCTTTTCTCCCTTTCCTCTTTTCATCCACTTGCCTCTCTTTTTCTTTTTCCCCCTCTCATCTTCTACTGTATATCATCCTCACCGTACCTACCACCTGTTCCATGACTCTCTGATTTCTTTCTACGCCTCTCTGCCTTCTCTACTCCACTGATGCTGGAGTTGTTAGCCATTTTCTCTAATGGCCTGTTTTTTTTCCCTGGGAATGCCTCAGTTAGCAAAGTGGCAGTGGAAATTTTAAGAGAACAAAGGATTAAAGAGGGAAAAAAAGTCCAGTCAGCTTAGATTGCTCATTTTCCTTTGAGAGCTGGACCGAGTGTCAGACAGCTGTTTTCATCTAAAACACCAAATCAAACTGTCTCTTTTGCCTTATTACCCTCACAAAACATCTGCACTTTTTCCCAGAGCCACAGCTAACTGGTTGAGGGTCGTAAGCACTTGATATTTTTATTTTAAATCTTTATGACTCTTTGTTTAAATCACCTGCTACTGTTTGAAGTTCACATCCAGGGATGCTCAAAGTCCCATAGTTTGACTATTGAAGCTCCGATGACTGAATAAGAACTGAAAATAAGAATTTTGTACCCAGTTCTTCCTGGTTCCATTAAATTTTTTGTTTATTGAATAAACAGAATTTTAGCTCAGAAATCAATATGTTTTGTAAGTTTGAAAAGGGAGTAGGTAGATATTGGGGGACTGAGTATTGGTTTGCTTGCTTTAGTAGTGATCACATGTATAGTTATTCATATCTGTTGTAGGCAGGTGGAGGTTGCAAGATAAGGTCAGTTTCTTTCCACTGCCTTTCTTTAAAAAGAAATCTTCCCCTCTGCGACACTCTCTTACCCTGTATTGTACAGTGAAATAAAAAGCGAATCCAAAATATCATTAAATTGAACAGCTCTAGAAAGTGCCATCGGATTATATGACTGAATCAGAAATGGTCTGTCACTGTGCTAAACCAAGCATTTTCTAAAGGAGCCTCTAATATTTTTTATTTGTACTTTCTATTCTATTTTTCTTTGATTGATAGTTCTTTTGTTAGGCCGAGACACTTCTTGAGCAATAAAACTTGTTGCTTTTATACTTTCTAATCAATTTTAACAGTCCCGGAAGAAATATTCATTTCCTTACTTAAGAGTAACAGTACCACAGCGTAAAAATCCTTCAAGGAAAAGTCCCATATTTTTAATCTAAAAAAGTATTAAATTGATTCAGATGTGCACCTGAATTATACGTGTTACACCTCAGAAACTACTCCGCTAGCTAGCAGAGATTTGTGACCCAAAAGTAATGGTTGAAACAGCTAAAAGTCCTAAGTAGTCCAAGGTTGTTAGTTTGTTGGACTATATAGCCAAAGGTCATAAATAAATTGTTGAAATAGCTGAAAAATTGGTTAGTTAGCCATATTAACTGTTAAATATTGGCTAAAAGTCATAAACCATTCAAATAGTTAACTAAAAGCTATGGACACATTGTTATCGTATATCGTAACATTATCAATTTTATATGATGAAATAGTGTTAAATAGTGTAGTTTATAATCAATTCAGGTGATCCCATTTTGATAATAACAGATGGTATTAATGAAGGGGCATTTGAGCACATGTGACAGGGGTGAGGCTTTCTGTCTGACAAAAAACATAGAGCCGTTGCTGTATATGGCCAAGGCGGACTTATGTATAGCTTAATTTTGTCTGTAAAATTTTAATAAAGTAACGTGACACAGAGTGAGTCGAGTACCTCAAATCGAATTGTACCAAACTGTAGCCAAAGTACTTGAGCAAATGAACCTCCACCACTGCTTTTTTTTAATTTCTAATCTTGTCATGGACCGTCGGGTCCCATCCCAGATTTTAGAACACACACGCACTCACACACGGAGTGACCCGAATATGTTGCCTGCATTTGTCATGAAGTGTAAAATGCATTGAGGAATCGAGAGGGGTCTCAGACTGGAGCAGTGCCATTTGCCTACATGAGAATCCCACTACCCTCAGTTTTGTGGTAGCAAATTAATTTGCGTCAAGTAGTGTCAAAGTGAATATAGGTTAAGACCCTCAAATGGGCCTGAATCTCAAACACCTAGTGTCAGAGATTATGCAATATGATAAGATTAATTACCACGAGACAAATGTCGATGGGTTATTCCGCACATGGGCCATGAAAAAGGTAGTGATTTATTATCAGTGTAAACACAGCAGATGTTACCAAGAAGCCAGTCAGTGGCGGATGTTTCTCTCTAATGAGAAGGCGTAACTTCAACGGGGAAGGAAGTCAGTATCATAAACAGCTACAGATGTGCCACAACATCTCAGCAAAAAAAAAAAAAAAAACAGAAGTTCGGCAGCATTAGTTTGCTAATGTTCACGGTGTGCTCACTTATCCGATTGGTGGGTAAAACTTTTTGCTCGACGAAAACTTTTAAATGGGTTTGATAATACATGCAGGGCATCTAATAAATACTAATGACAGGACCAGACATTAGCAAGAATGGCTTCCCTTTCCAACTCATTATTCCAAAGAGTTAGCAACGGCTTAGCATGTGAAAGTATATAATTTGTCTGCGACATAGACAAATGATAATGGCCTGAATTGCAATAAAGGGATCTTTGTAGGCTAGTGGTGCACTCTGTAAGCTAAATAGACTTAAAGTAAGACAGAACACGATGAGATGCTGAAACAGTAATACGCTATTGAGCGATTAAGTTTACAGAATGTGTTTTGTTGCTAGAGGCTGTAGCTCTGAATTATAGTGTTGATTATTATCATTATTCTGCTACAGTAGTCATTGTACCAACTCTCCCCTTTCGGATACAGACATTGTTTTCTTATGGTATTCAGCCCGCTGGACTGCAGGATAAAAAAAATATTGCATTAGAGAGTTAAACTTAAATTAGAACTTTACAAGAACAATCAGCCATACATAAGCATTGGAGCATGCTGGACACAATCAGAATTTGTGGGGCAGTCCAGAAGTCTGGATTGTGTTCTGACCCTGGAGAGAAAATAGTGTGGCAGATGGTAACAGGGAGAGAGGGAGGGATTGAAAGAAAGAGAGACGAAAATCTGATGAAATGCAAAGATTACTCGCCTGACTCAACTGTAGGCTGGGAGCTCATCTCAGGTGTGCAGTCTGCTGAGAAGACTCCCACATACAACCTAACCCCACCACTAACCTTTCTGCTTGGGCTGCTGTGACTTTCACAAAGTTACCTAGTAAACACACATTGTCTTCAGGGGGGATGTGACATTTATCTTAAGCTGAACTGGTGACATGGGCGTTTTTTGGGTTTTTTTTTTTCTGTATGTTTTTTGGTGTGTGTAATTGCATTGTCCTGCTGTTTGGGGTCAGCTTGGAAGAAATGTAACCCATAGAGGCACCAGCCATGAGCGAAGCTTGTACAGAATGTACACAAACCAAACTCATAAACACTGGTGGGGTGTAAGACAAGCTTGGCAGCATATCTGCATTCTCTCACACATACTGGCATCTGTCCTTGACCACCATTACGTCCCTAAATGTGAAAGGTAGAAGAGAGCCTGGCACAGCTGAAGCTGTTGGTTCCAGGCTGCAATTGGCACTGTAGAGGAGGAGCTTCAAACTTTTAATTAGAGTTTGCACTGTTTTTTTTTTTTTTTAGATACTTTATATTTGTTGATTTATTTTTAAATTAATATATTTTAAATATTCAGAAAGACATTTCCCTAAAGACATCTCTAACAGGTTCAAGCAGAAATTTTAACTTTTAAAGGGCCACTGTGTAGGATTCAGTGGCATTTAGCAGTGAGGTTGCAGACTACAACCAACTGACTACCCCTTCCTTCGCCCCTGCCTTTTCCAAGCATTTAAGAGAACCTGCAGAGGTCTTTCGGTAATATAAAAACACAAAAGGGCCTCTCTCCAGAGCCAATGTTCAGTTTGTCTGGGCTACTGCAGAGACATGGAAAATGTCGGGCTCTATGGAAAAGGATCTATTCCCTATGTAGCTATTAGGAGCTCACTCTAAGATAAGGAAAAGATAACAATTCTTAGTTTCAGCTTATCTTCAGTAATATAAACATAATTATGAATGTTATTTCTGCCAATACGTTCCCCTAAATCATACACACTGGTTCTTTAATGATGTATTTATGGTCTGGCACAGCTGCATCTCGTCCGCCAGAGTAACAGCAGTCAAGGGTGTGCATCCTTTGTCCCTCCTGATCACACAAAGCACTCTTTGTCAGCTTCTGGGTTGACAAACTGTAAATACAACTAACTGTAATTTAAAGTACCCTACTTTTTATTACAGGAATAATAAAATAGACCTACCCCTAGACAAAAGTGTTTTGTTAGAGACCTTCAGTTACAGAGCTGCTTTGTGCCGAATAGACGGCTGAAAATTACATTTTAAGGTACAGATTGTGGTGTAGAGAAAATTCGAAAATGGAGATGTTGAATGACATGTGGACCCAAGTTGAAATCATTTGCCTTCACACTACCTGGAACATTGCTGTAACAGCAGTAAAAGGCTCTTATCCTGAACAGAACACCTCCTAAAACCATGGCATATTGTTAATGCCTCTCTAATGACTGGCTCATCTCCCTGCAACAGCTATGTGTCTGGTAGAAGTGCCCTTGCTCAGTCACTGTGAGCTGCATTGTCTAAAAATGCCAACTGATAGCTTAAATATGATTATTACCTATGTTTAGTTTTGTGTGGAGAATTTTAAGACATCTTGGTTTGTTTGTACTCGGCGGCTCTCGTTGTGCATGTGAGTAAACGTGACACGTTCTTAGTTGGTAAAATGCACAACTGGAAGTTCCAAAAGAACTCGGATGCTCAGTCAACCCCCTCAAACGAAACAGTTTCCACAGATGTTCTCTGAAAGGTTGCATTCATGCTGATACACAAGACCTGTGTCCAGATGATTCATTTCACTCAATTAGCCTTGTTTTTTCCACCAGGGTTTATAACGCGGGTTAGACAGCGCTCTGGCCCTTGCAGTAATTTATACGAAACAGTAACTTAGCAATTTAATTAAAAGGGAAGATGGAGAAGTGTTACACACCCACTCAGTTCTAATCAAATCCCCTCCAAGCATACAGTATGTTATCTACACCAGCCAGCAACTTCTCATAAGCACAACATTGTTACGAGGATTATTCTCTTATGACATTGTCTTGCCTAAAGGTTGTGTGCGTGTGTGCGCGTGTGTGTGTACATGCATATTTTGGCGGAGGTGCATTTGCCTGTTCGCTTTGGTTCTGCATAAGCATGGCTGCATGTGTGTCTGTTTGCATCAGTGCTTTTTGTGTTTTTGCACAATGACAATGTCATCTGTTGTGGTGTGGATGAATTACTCAACCCTGAGCTAAGTTTGACAATGACGTCCTCCATAATGCTTGAGCGGAATTTTTGCTAATCTATGATATAGCAGGATACAGTCCACTTGTACAATTTCATATGACGTACTGTTAAAAAACATAACCGAAAGCCGTATTGGCATCTTGCCTCCTTGGCACTGTGAAAAATAAGCTAATCCACAAATCTGAGGCTTAAGCTTGGCCTGAGTCATAAAAAGCAGGTTTTTTAAACATGCAGGCTCATATTTCAGCATTTTATCTCAGTTCCCAAAAGCAGTTCTTCTTAGAATCATGGGGCTCTTGGTTTTCTTTTCATATAACTTCTCATCTAATATAGGCTTCTCTTATAATAAGGAATTCTTGGATAGAACAATAAATATTATACTAAGGAGCTGGAATCTCAATATTAAGGCATTTGTGAGTAATTGGGGATTTATTAATAAACGATTAGTCAGTGTGGTATAAACCTATTCAATCTGAATCCATTTAGTTCTGAAAGAATACCTGGTAATTTTTGGAGCTGCATTGCTTTATTTCAACAAGCAATTTGCAGAAGGCTTAGTGAGATGGAGGAAACATGAATTGTCAAAAGCCTATTGTAAATGTAAGTATTGTATATCTGTTGCCCACGGACGAAATTCGCAAGTAATATTCTGCTCTGACATGGAAAATGATTGTTGATGCTGAATGCATTCAGATAGCAAGCCTCTGCATATAGTAGTGACAACTATAATTTCATCATGGTAGCTGGGGTTCTATCCTGATGTGAAAAATTGTCCAATGCATGAATGGCTGTCATTGCTTAGCATTACAATTGGTTGTTGATCGACCAATCACAGCTTTCCTCCCCATTGCACATCTCTTTCTGCCTTCAGTGGCAGAAAATCAGAAAAGCAACTTCTAATTATCACTCGAGCAGTGAATTTAACTATTCATTTTATAATTAATAATTATGTTCACCACATCTATCATGTCGTTCTTCCTGTGTCCATTCAGTTAGTTCTGCTTAATTATCATTTTTTGTGAATAATTGTGAATAATTTTGTGACCACATCCACATTTTAACATCAAGCTTCCTTCAAGGTGCTGTTGGAAATATTAGAATGTTTGATTCAAATTGCATGAATCATCTGATCAAGAGGGTAAATACATCAGAGAAATTTGTAATTTTGTGATTTTCTTTGTACTTTCTTTTACACGAAGCTCTCGTTGGCTCATCCTATATTTTGGAAACGGTTAAAAGTATTGAATTTCCCATGATATGCTTGGATTAACATGTTGGTCAGATTCACAAACAACAAAGATGGCAAGCATTAATTGTCACTGAGCTATTTTCCACATATAAAAAGGATGGAAACTGTTTACATTTGTGTCGGAACACTTGAATGGGTATTTTTCTTCACTATTGATTGGTTGAAAAATAGTAGCACGATAATATAGTTGGTCTGGATTGTCACATTAGTGGCTTTGCACAATATTGACTCATGTTTCAAGCAAGTTCAAAAACAAGTTTAAAACAGCCAAGAAGGAGTGCCAAAGCAGTAATGATGTGTCAGAAAGCTATAAAGGGACAACACACACACAAACACACATGCACAAGCACACATATATTCACACACAAACACAGAAAGAAAAATGGGTTTCCAGAAATATATCTAAACAAATCTTTGATGAGGTGTTATTGGATCTTGGATCTAGCAGCGAAGTCCACGTAATTAAATCTGTACCTTCTATGCTTTTGTTGTCCATTTAAGTTGACTTGGCTTCTAAGTCAATTGACCTGACCGGGTGACAGATACTGGCACAACCAATGTTACCTCTGTACACCATAATTAAGACTTGATTTTAGTGAAAACATAGTTTGTATTCATTTTGCAATAGACTTTAGAATACCTCACTTTAGAGTACCTCATATTCTCTTGGAACACTTTAATTGGAAGTGAAAGTAGATATCATGGTTTGATTTGTTTCCGTAGCTTAAAATGTTTTCAGCTGGGATAAGCTTTACAAGCTTCCTTTGAATTATTTTGGAACAGAAGTTGGAAGTTCCAATTATTCTTGAGGTAGTTATTCCTGTTGTGCATCTCTCATAGGTGAGACTCTCTACACTGGTTCCAAAGACAAAAGACAGGTGTGTGAAATGAGGAAGAATATAGGACAAACAGTTATTGCAAAAAAAAAAAATTAAAAGGATGTAACAGATGACTCAACTAATTCAAAGTCTTGCTTTAGCTTAAATATTTTGGCAACAGCAATAATATTACAAAATCACATGGGAGAAAATCCTGGACATGCACATGATTAAAGTTAATTATGGTTGTACTAATGTGGTCATTGCAGAAACAGATTTACTGATTTGTTTTGTTCTAGCATCAGGAGTTGTAGGACCACAGCAGTAAATCATCATTACATTCTTGGCGGAAAGATAATGTAAATGGCCACATATTTCTGAACTAGTGCCTCTGATCTCAAAATAGCAACATGCTTATTAATATTGTCATCATAGTGAATTTCTGCATTTTTTTGTTTGTTTGCTTGTTTGTTTTATTTTCACAAAACATATATAGCAAGGGGAGGTTAAGTCACACTGTAGAGTTTCCTGGGCATCCAAAAACCTCCACCCCTTTCTTAAATTTTGTTCATTTTATGCATAACTTACAGGGCTTATACTCATGTATTTCAGCTTTCTGCCTTCAGAGGAGAGTCATAGGCCACTTTTGCCAATTTACTCTACATTTGACAAGTCTTCGATCACATTTTGACCAGATGTTGCATCACCTGAAGGAAGGAAGGAAGGGATATGACAGCGCTCTTGTTTGCTAGCCACGGGTGCATCCTCTTGTTGAAACCTGTTTGAGGGAGTGTGACCGCATATCACCTACTGTCCACCCTGCCTGACTAATGAGGAAGTCACCGCACCATCCAAGACCCAAGACTTTCACTTCCTCTCACTACACACAAACACAAAGAACAAGAGAACATTGCATGACATCCTGACAGTGAGCTTCAGCAGTAAAACAGATTCGCCCAGGGCTCTCTGTGTTTTTGTTCTTTCTCTTACATTTCTGTATTTGTTCTGCTCGTGCCAGTTGTTTCCCTGCATGTGTGCATGTGTCTGTTTTCTGTGTGTGTGTGCGTGTCTGTGTGTGTTTGCGTGACCCTTCCAACATAGGGTATACATTGAGGTTTGAGGACAACCTAGGTGTTTTTTTCGACTCTAGGTCTTTTCTTCCTTGCCTATTGGAGAAGGCAACAAAGGCAGCATCTTTGAGGGGCATAAGTTCCTTTTCTATGCCCCCCCCCCCCCCCCCAGTTCAAAGTGGTTGACAGCAGTGCTAAGGCTCAAGCAGCTCAGCTCAGCAAATTCGTGCAGGGAAAAATAAAGCCTCTTCATCATGCAGTATTCTCTGAGGCTATATAGTGCCCCTGCTCTCTTAAAGACTTGAATCAGGACAGCTAGAGATTCAAGGGGTCTCAAGGATTTCTGATGCCTTACATGAGCCTATTTGCTGGGAGTAGGCACAAATTGTTGAGACGTCTCCAGGAATGAATGTGGCGGTGATTGTTAGAGGTATGTTTCAAACAATATTTAGAGTAATTGGGCCTTGAAAGAGACATAGGCTATATTGGGTAACACCTGAGATCTGCTGGCTTTTATCTTTGTAGAGCATCATTTGTTCAGCAGATGGTATCTAGATGAATTGCCTGATAGTGTCATGACATTTGCACCTGTTAAAGGCTGACATTTAGCCCTCATTGCTTTTGAAATGAACCGTCCTGAGCTGAAGATGGTAGTGTTAAACAAAAATTGCTTAAGAAACATTCATTTTTTAAAAGTGGTTGCCTCCTCTCTTTGTACTAATAAATACAACATATCAGTGTGATCTTACTTTGTACAGCATCTTTCTTTGGAATATTCAGATTTTGAATATTGTAAATTTAATAGAAAGAAATGTTTAAGTAAAGGAAATATATTATTTTTCAAATGTAGTTTAAGTAAAATCAGTTGCAAATATGAAGTTAAATTCATCCATATTCCAAGAATTGATTGCATCCATTATGAGGTGAAACAACAAAAAAACAGGACAGGAAAAAGTTTGTAAAAACTTTAATTAAAAAACATGAAAAATATCCATGTTATAAACCGACCAAGCTATTTTACTTTAATTTTTATGTTTTGAATTTTTAGAAAATTAGAGGAAATTCTGTGAATCAGGCACTGTACATCAAGTCGATATTTTTCCCAAAAGCAGCTCAACTGTACAGCAATGTCTGATTTAGCGAATTTTTTTTTGTCCAGATTTTAAAAAATGAAAAAAAATACAAGCAATTTAACTGTATGATCTTAATATGGCCTAATGTGCATTAAAAAGATACATCCTAGTAGACTTAGGCATACGCAGCTTTGTTAGCGAGAAAAACGCATTTAGGTCACTTACTGTATGTATATACATTTCTGTAATATAAAGACTAAACTTAAAGTTTTGACTTTTTTGTAGTGTAGAAGTTAGTGTTGAGAGGGGTTTAAACACAGATTAAATTTAATAGAAAATAGATTCCTTTTATCTACCATTAAGTCACCCTGCTTCTAACGCAGACAACTTTAGAGTTTAAACAAATACATACTAGGGAGTTTAAAAAAAAAAAATCTTCCCACAGAAATGGTAAAATGTCAGTAAAGATTTATGTTGATTTTTTTTCAGTGTTATATATGTTTTGCTTTTCATACTGGTCAAATATTTTTCCAAGGTTAGAACATGTACTGAAATTCAAGAAATCTATCATTTTTATCTCAACAGCTCTATTTTACTGGATTTTTGCTTCTTTTTTTTTTTTTTTTTTTTTTTTTTTTTAAGCAGGCTTGTTTACAATAGGGCCAAGCCTTTGTTATCTGAGCTCAAGAAATCTTTTATTCCTTTTTAGAACCAAGGTCTCAAGATGTTGTGACCATGAATTTAAGTAACAAAGCTTTAACTACATGGAGAAAGAAAATAGAAAAATCTACATATCTGTCATTCAAGTCATAATTTAAGAATTTTGCATAATAACTTCAGAGCTGCTATTGTGCAGTTGTACTTGGGACCTGAGGTTGCTGAATAGATAGATTACATCATCCAAAAACTTGTGCTGATAGTGAACTTTTGACCATCTCTTTGCCTGTGAATGCTTCATGTGGGTGTTTTTAATGTGTGCAGTCTGTAACAAGGCAACTGCTTTGTGTTTTTCTTACCAAAGTCACTAGCAGATAGAAAACTTTTTCAAAATACCTATCTGATATAGCTCAGATCTACACAATAATATTTTAGATTCTGGGACAAAAACAAGTTACGCAATTAATATCAGATATTCATTTTAATTCTGTTTCATTATTACTACAGCACTTCACATGGGAATACCCATTATAAATCCTCCTGACATTATCAAACAGGGTTTTACTGTGGGGTTTCAGGCCTTCTGTACTCTGCAGGAGAAAGGTGTTTTTGGAGAGCCCAACACTGTGAAAGCTTTTTGCTCGGAAAGGGTTCTTTTGTGTGCATTTATTATGAACCATGCTCTTGGCCCACTCTGCTTATTCTGTTATAAGTTGCTCTTTGAAATGTAATTTCTCAAACATCCCTACTTATCAAAAGGCTTTTGTGTGAGGGAGCCCATTTTGATCAGACTGCCTCAGTCAAATCTGCTTCAGTCCTGCAACTGTGCTGCGTCTTCTTCTTTAAGAGGACCAAAAAGCAGAGTTCTTTTGTCATGAAATCTGTTTAAATATTATCTCACCAAGTTTTTATTAAATTTTATTAAAACTAATCATAGTAATAAGTACTCTGCAATAGTAAATTTATATGATGAAATTACTGTTTAACCTACAGGAAATTTTTCATTTATTTAAGAATTTCAAAATAAATTTCAATAATAATTTTGGTCATAGTGGCATTACCTACTTTGAAATACAAATATCTTTGTTCAATGTGATTAGGTTATCAAAAATATAATACTTTTGAAACAACTGCAAACACAGTTTATTTAATAATAAGGATTCAGTTGAGAAAACTAAAATCAACCAAAAATTATCTTATCTAATTTGATCCATTTTTGTTAATTTAAAAATACATTTACAGGATTTTCTTTTGCTAAAATAGCAGGACACCGTCAGAAAATATTAATAACAGAAAAAACTTTGAAAACTTTATCAATTGATTTGTGGATAATTAAGCAATTAATAATTTCATTTCATTTTCATATGTGGTATGATTAAAATGGTGCAATTATTTTTAAAAAACGATGCAACGGCTTACTGCGACATTCTCCAAGCTAGAGAAAACCCATGGTAGTAGAATTGTACAGTGAATTATTGATCAGCTAGCATGGTTTGTTGTAGGTAATTAAGCTGTGAGTGTTGGTGGGAATTGATTGTTGAAAGTTTAAAAGAGAACAAAAAGGTCAAATTGAACACATCAGTGTCCTTTCTGCTGCACAACAGAAAATGTCATCCAAATGGATAGAGATATATGAACGATTTTATGTTTACTTGTGCTTCAGAAACACAAGATTTATCAGAAAAGATAACGTAAAACATGTCATAAGAGAAATCATTCTTAAATGCATTTAAAAATTTGACAAAAGACACTTTGCTGTATGTGTTGTATGTAAGTTCTTCATAAGCCCTCATATGCCTCCTGTCCTGAGTAACAAACTTCTCTATTGCACCATCTTCTTATACCTTCTCAAAAAAAAAAATGTAAAAGCAAATAATTTGAAAATTGTTTAAAATTGTTTTCCAATTTTTTACATTATCAGTCTTTTGCTTTCTCTCTTGTTGATCAAAATAAGGCCAAAAAAATCTAAACATTTTGAAGCAGATACATTATGGTGATAAAAAGTTATATGTTTAACTACCAAATATCAGAAAACTCAAGGGTGTTAGTAGAAATTTATAATAATGATTGTAAGCTGAATTTTATATTTATTAAAGTGTTTTAGATATTTTCTCAGTGAGGGGAAAAAATAAGAAAAATTTAATTGAGTTGTTCTTCACAAAGATACAGAAAACACAACATTTACATCAGTGCATTTTATCGTAAAAAAAAAAATTAAAATTTTTTTACCCTTTACTTCTCTGCCTATTGTATACAGTAAGACGGGCAACTGGGAAGTTACTCTAAAAATACAGAAAATACAATGAGCTTATGAGGATGTATCTCATATTTTCAGTTATTTTGTAAACACAAAATGGTGGCTCCAAAGATGCACATGTAAAAATACACGTACAACCTTAAAATGGCTCCATGTTCAGTTACCAATGGCTTACTGAGTCGTCCTTTTACAGCAGCCAATCGAAGCTCACTTTATAAGAGTGTGCGCTGATAGGTTACAGGAAATCTCACCCGTGGACCCCATTGGCTGCAGCGCTCAGATGTTGGGCAGTAAAATAGAGTTACTAGGCACAGCAGCAGAGTTGGCAAAGCATTCATACCCCCTGTGCAGTTTGTCAACCAATCATGAAGAGCCAGCGCAGGCTCTCATTATTATTGTTAATACCTTGGGGCCAGGAAACTACGCTAGGACATTTCATCATTGTTTGCAGTCCATGATATACTCCAAAAATGTAGCACAGTATACCCCTATGAGAAATCAAAACCAACTTCAATACTGTCTCATCCGTCCTGTGTGGGACTCCATTGCAGAACTTGACGGTCTTGGAGAGATTTTTTTTTCCCTACGAGTATTGAGATGTTCGGTGTTTCAAAGCTGCTGCGGTCCCATTGAATGTGGCTGTGCCTCACCACACTCCAAGCCAAACCTGAGAATGGGGTTGCCATGTGCGGTTTCATGGTCCTCTGTGGTGATGAGTTGTTCTGGGGAAGCTCACCGAGCCGCCCCCAAGGAACCCATAATTAGCTTTTCCATCAGGCTTTCAGGTGTGGCTGCATGGCTCCAAGGGAGGCGGCCATTGTTTGCTTACAAGTGGAGATCTCTGTGTCCCCTCTCACTGTCCCTATTGTTGGGGCAAATGGAGGGTATGCCGTGTGGCTGATTGAAGGTGAGAGCCATATCGGTCACTGGAGATTCACTAATGCAAACTCAAAACTACTGTGTATTCACTATTCACAGTCCATGGCCACATAGTAATCAGATAGCTGACAAGCAGCAGTGGAGTGGAATGTGGAGAGAGATGGATGAAAGACAAGGCAAATGCCAGCCTTTGTGTTTGCGTGTGTTTGGCTCACTCTGACAGTCCAGCCTTATATCTGGTCAAAATACAGCAGACATATTGTAAAAAAATACATCTAGTATAATTTTAGTCATGCAGAAATATATAAATATAACTATTTTGATAATCATAATCAGGTCAGTCTTTCTGGCCATTAATTTCTTGACGCAGTAGCTCTGAAGGATGTGCCGCCGCTCAGGGAAGAGGCTTTAACAAAGGCACGCTTCTGAATTGTACCTTATTTGTCATGTGTCTTTATACTGTATAATTTCAGCTACTGAATTAATTCAGAGCTGAGCTCCCAGTGTCAGTCAGGAGAATGGAAAAGAGCTAAATGAGTGGATATTCCAGCCAAATAGAGGGGCGAGTGTCATTCCAGGTTAATTAAATCCCTGCTTTGAGTCTGGCGTGAACACAGACCTCTTTTAAGGATGATAACAAAAAACTCCTTTATTTCAGCATGGATGTCAGCGGTACAGTTACAAGTCTGATCAGTTTGCCACATGTAATGACTACCTGGCTTGGTTAAGCATATATCCATCAATACACACGTACACATCTTTCTTGTTGCACAGGCCTCAACATTGCCGTTGTTCAGATTGCCATGTTTGCACTTAGGTGATGTCCACATTAGCCACAGGAAAAGAAAACCCTTTCTGCTGATCAGGGGAGGATTTGCCACCTTTCTTATCTATATAATCATACTGTATAGATCATACATTACTGTGGCTACTGATTATCTTTCCTCAGCATGGAATACACGGCTTTATACAACACAGGCTGTGCTTTGTGCCAAATATGTGTTTACTATGCCTCATAGCCTGCAGACTCTATGAAATTCTCTGTTACTGCTAAGAAGACAGTATGGAAGCTGGCTCCTTCTATAATCATAATGTTCCACATTATCATGTTTGTAGCTTACTGTTTGAATCTCTCAGTGTTCGCTTTTAGTGGCGTTCTTGATAGGAGATTAACAAAGCTGCAGTTTTGGTTATCCCTCCCAAGGCTGTAGAATAAGTTGCTCTCCTGCTGATTTTCACTCTCAGCATCCCCTCATGGTGCCTCATTAAGACGCAGAGAAACAAGCGCCTCCGACCTAGTGCTACAATAAGGCCGGGCCTAACATTGTGCTACTACACCACATTATACAATTCACTGTGTACTGTGGCCTTCAACAGCACATTGGTTTGCTCTCAGCATGTTTTCTCAGATTGTGCTTTGTCGCTGTTTTTCTATTTTTCTTTTTTTTTCTTTTCAGAGAGGAAGAAGGGTGGGTGGAGTATTTTTTCTAAGAGACAGAGAAGCGGGTGTTGGGATTTGGGGATAAGCAGTTGTTTTCTCATTGAGCAACGTTTGAAGGTCAACTCTGTGCCGACTAGGGCACTAGTGAGAAGCAAGTGAATTTTATTTCAGTATGAATAATGCATTGACAGTGTCTCCGTTTTCAGCCCACATCTCTTTTAGACACTTTTAAATCTCATTCAGCTTTTCTTCATTGTAGTTTTGGTGCTGCAGTGTAGATTTACAGAAGTCAAATGCAGTTAAACAAGTGTCTTTTCCAACAATAATCCTACTTTTTTTTTTAAATCATATTCCTAGTTCTGCTAT
>CM029133.1:7060000-7220000 GCA_016859345.1 Istiophorus platypterus | reverse complement strand
TGACACACACCGGACTCATTCCAGCCAGATAGCCTTGATGTCTCCTGTCATATACCTGATGTTATGGCTGGAATACCACGGCCTCAATACAGGAGTGCGAACACAAGTGGTGTTGAATCCCAGCACTGAAAAAAGCTACCCCATTATGTGTATGTGTGTTTTGGTTTTTTTTTCTGATTTATGTTGTGACAGAAGATTCAAATGCAAGCCATTTTAGCCCCAGACAGTGTAAGCTTTGCATCTGAATAAGCTTCTATCTTAACATGTCTTGGTAGTATGTGTTCTTCCATAGAGTAAATAGTCCTGTAAGAAAAAGCTAAATGTATTCACTGTAAATGGGCTTTTTTTATAGGTTGAAGGATGTTTAGGAAGTGTGCATATGTGCATGCGTGTGTGTGTATTTGTGTGTGTGCATATGTGTCTGTGTGTGTGCGTTGTTGCTGCCCTCCTCCTTCTCCACCTCTGCTCACTACTATTCTGACAGTCTGCTGATTTTAAGACTTCCTCTTGAGTAAGTGGTGCATTTTTCACAAACAAATTCTTTGCCTGAGTGTGCCCATCTTTTTCTCCCCTCGCCCTATCTCTCCTCTTCTGTCTCCCTTGTCCTCCCTGCCTCCGTCTTTCACCATTTAAATTCAAGTCTGCAATCAGATGCAGCATAAATATCCAGCTCTTTTTAGAAGCTCCAGAAAAGTAATTTCCATAACATAAGTGCTCAGACAAAACAAACTGCCACTCGAGCTGCTTCCTATTGCACTAATTGACCAGGTTGATGAGCATTCTCTTCTTTTTTATTTTTAGCCCCCCCTCTTTTCTTCCCCACCTCCCTCCATCACTTTAACCCTGAAGGACACTCCCCTTCCCTTCTTTCTGTCTTACTACCTGCCCCCAATGCAGGGCTTTGTGCGGAAAAGGGCAATAACACTATGTGGCTTTTTGCTTTGCAGGAGGAAAAAGAGTAACTACCTTGGTTTTTTCAGCCAATGTCCATCCAGAGACAAATGCCATTGTCTTTTTATTTTATTTTTAGATGTCCTTCTCCCCTCTCACCTCCTGAGTGCGCTTTAAATGACAACTAATGTCTCAGTTCATACACTACAGGCTACTGATGATAATTGCAGCGGGGACAAAGGCTCTGTTTAGGTGTGATGGTTGATTGTTTTTCGGGGGTGGGTGGGGATATCTCTTATTTAAAAGACCAAGGCACAGTCATGGAACAACCCAACCACTCCCTCAGAAGGATGGCTGCTGGCTCCCCTGTGGAAGAACCGTCTAGCCCTGCCTCCCTCCCTTTTGCTTCCTCTGCATCCACTCCCTCCCCCCAGCCTCTCCTCTCTCATCTTCACTCTAACCATTTCGTCTACCTGTCTCATCCTGTTTGTTTTGCTGTCTGTGTCTCACTAAATGCTGACTGTTTGTCATGATTTCTAATCCAACAAACTGGCTCCAACAGAAAAGGAAAAGAGACACATGAACACATACACACACAGACAGAGAAGCAGACAGAGCGTTATCATTGTTCTACCATGACTGACAGAAGCTAACAGCCTCCATCCATCTTAATGTAGGGTACTTTTCATATTGTTGATGTCCATAGCCCCGGGGAGAGAGACATAGTAGTGGGGGCACAACTTCTGTGAGGTTTTGATTCCATTTACTTTGCCCTTGAGTGGATTATTGTTTCACATGGGACATTAAACATAGGGGGCTACATGTTATTTAACGCTCTCATACCTCCCCGGGGGGGCTCCTGCATGTGAACTAATCTTGGCCATTTGATTCCCGGTGAAGTCACAACGTGGCCCAGTTCTGAAAGCAGCCCTCCACTCCCTGCACATCTCGAGTGCTGCATTACGAGGGGATATCATATTCTATTTAATTTGCTCATCCAAGCACTCCTTGGTACCTCTTACACCATGCCAGTCGGAGCAGACAAGCTGCTTTGATACCCAACATGCACACGGCAGCTGTGTAGGCTCACAAACAGAAAGAGCTCTCCAGTACAACATGCTTTAACAAGCATACTTTAAATTCTATCATACAGTATGTTAGGGTATGAACTGTGCCGTCTCTTTCTTTCTCTCTGTTTTCTGTCTGATAGCTCATATGCATCCTGCCATGTATGCATGTCAACCTCTAAAACTATGCATACATGAAAACACACATTATAAGCATGCCTGTTCAGAAAAAGCAATAACTTTTGTTTGCCTAATCTTTGTTCTGAGGGGACATTTTGTTTCAGATGCAGCACTATAGTTGCGAATCTGCTAGTCCCATAGAAAAGTAGTAACCATCCAAAGTTCTTTCTGTCCCTTTTCACTTTACATTGTTATCTTATTGTGTAATGATTCTCTTATTTTCTCCCACTTCTCGTACTGGCCCAGGTGTGTTATAGGTGTTGTGTGTAGCATACACATATCTGTGTCCCTATCCTCTTTTTGTGTTTTGTTTCCTCTCTTTCCCCCCATAATTACTCTGACCCCCCTGTCTCTGCCATGATTGGTTGATCAGGTCATCAGGGGAGACGAGGAGCGGGGAGATGCTGGAGCTGAACATGAGCAACATCAGCGCTGACGTGCTGGAGCTGCTGCTCGAGTTTGTCTACACAGGATCGCTGGTCATCGACTCGGCCAACGCCAAGACGCTGCTGGAGGCTGCCAACAAGTTCCAGTTCAACACCTTCTGTAAAGTCTGTGTCTCCTTCTTAGGTAGGAACAGCTGAGAAACAAGGGAGTTGTGTGTGTGTGTGTGTGTGTGTGTGTGTGTGTGTGTGTGTGTGTGTGTGTGTGTCTGTCTGTCTGTCTGTCTGTCTGTCTGCGTGTGTGTGGTTGTGCACACGCAAGTGTTATAGGCTTATATCAGCAAATCTGCATGCTTATAATATCAGATATATCTACGCGACCTTTCCTGCCAGAGACGGTATCTACAGCCTTATGTATTTTCATATAATGTCATGCTTCATCACCATACACAACCTTACAGAATGTCTTGCACGGAACCTAAATTTCCTCCCTGACTCTGGCACATCACTCTCATTTTTGTCATGTTTCCAAAGCTAGCAGCCATGTGAGAATTCTGCCTGCTAACGCCCCGAGTTGGGCACAGTGCCTCTGATCTCGTCCCAGTGGGCAGGACCAAACACGGAGGCAGATTTATAAAAAGGTCAGGGAACAATTGTCACTTAAATGTCAAATCCTCTGGCCTGAACTGTGATGGGATTGAAAAATAGCAAAACAGATTGATACTCTGCCTTGATACTTAGACAAGGTATGGAAAGTGGAGCAAAGGACAGGAGGGGCTTTCAGGAGCCCAATAGGTCACACGAAAAGCAAATGGCATGTTCCAGATTTTAGTGGGTCAGGCAACCAAAAAGATTCAAATGTCAGGTTTTGCATTCGATTTGATAAATTGTTTTGGGTGTCGGTAACACGAGGGTAGTGCATGTTAGCAAAAAGGTCAGTGACAAGGAAGGAGTGAAAAGAAAGTAAAAGAGAACCAGCAGCCCATGTTATTGATTTGTTAAACTCAATTTGGGAATAAAAAAGAAAAAAACAGGGGAAACAGGGAAGCCATTTGTAGACTTCATTGCCAGTGAGACGTCAACCCATTCTTCCTCGACAAGACTCATGACATTTCGGCACATTAGAAAGGAGGAAATACAGGCACCAAGTGTATGTCCTTGAGCAGGGAGAAATTGATACTCTGTCCGGTATTATTGAAGTTTGTAACAAATACACTGAGGAGAAATAGCAAACATCTCCACAACCTACTTGTACCAGTTTGACTTTTATTCACAGAGCTTCAGATACAAGCAAATAAAAACTGTCATCTATTATGTGCCTGCTACTCTGTGAGGAATCATGACTTTTTATTATCAGATGATTGAAAGTTATCAAGATATCTGCCACAATGGGAGGCATTTCACATATTTTTACTGCCTCAACCTAAACACTAATATAGCATGCTCTGCACCTTGGTAGATCTTACTGAATTCAACCCGCTTTTGTCCAACAAATTAAATTGCAAACCTGGCTGTCTTGAATTGAGGTATCCAATGAAAGGATTATGCAACATAATTCTCAGAGTATGCAAGCATGCACAGTGTAATAATTCTTCATCTGCTCGAACAGCATAACAGAAGGACATTTTCAGACAGCCTTTTCTTTAGCCTTTAACCTCCACTATTATGCGGTGTGAAGCCAGCTTTTATTTCATGTTCTGGTTTGGCTTTTGTTTACTTATGATTTAGCAGATGTTAAGTGACCTTTTATTGGCTGAAAATTGTTAAGGAAAGTCTCTCAGACTCTTTCTTCAGCGATAAAAGGTCTGGCATTGCTTCATTTTGATGGCTATTGTTTAATCAGGCCTCTTTCAGTGGCCATTCTTGATCCATGCATTTCCTTGCCTCTGTGTGTGTGTGTGTGTGTGTGTGTGTGTGTATGTGTGTGTGCACTTCATTAAAGGCGCATTTTCCTCATGGGATAAGTGTAAATGTGCATTAAAAAACTAAAATTACAGACACAGCCCCAAATGCTGCACCCTTACATGACAGACGATAGACGGTAAGCCGTCTCCCCACTGGTCTGGCCATCGGGTAGTTTCACAGAAAATATGAAACTACTCTACGTGTGTGTGTGTGTGTGTGTGTGTGTGTGTGTGTGTGTGTGTGTAGTAGACCCCGAGATCTGACAGGACTTCTTTAAAGTGGCCCAGCTAATCCCAAATCCTACTCCCTGCCATTCTCTACCTCCAGCCTGGGCTGTGAGCAATCGATTCCCCTCGTTGTTTGTCCCCGGAGCTTTTTTGAGTTATTATACTTGTTCTGCCTTAGTCTCAGGCAGATACACACCCTGATAGGCTATAGGTCTGTACTACCTGCAGCTGCTTTTTCTCTCTCTGTAGCTTTCTACGTCTGTGATCTTTTTATTGATGTCTGAATGTTTTTACCTGTCTTTAACAATCCTGCCCGTGTCTCTGTTTCATGTTCTGCTTTCTCTGCCCCTTCTGACTGTCTTGCTTTCTGTGTCTCTGTCTTTCCAACCCCTTGTTTATTGACTCCAGAGAAACAGCTGACTGCTGCTAACTGTCTGGGAGTGCTGGCTATGGCGGAGGCGATGAGTTGCACGGAGCTCCACAACATGGCCAAAGCTTTTGCACTGCAGAACTTCCCTGAGGTTGGTAAAGACTCCTCATCTTTCTGATTTCATCCGTTCCTCTGGAAAAAAAGTTACATAGGCTTTTCAGTGAAATATTTTATGAGACCCCATACTACACACAGCAGAGGGGAATATTGTACTTTCCACTTCTTTAAGTAATCTGAAGTCTGTTGTGACAAGATTAAAATCAGTTTTAAGGATTGAAAGTACATTTATTTATTTATTATTTATTTATTTATTTTCAAATTTCAAATTCAACCTAGCAAATAGATAACCTTGATTGTTCAACATTAAAAGGCTTCACTGCTACATTCTCCAATCTAAACAGATGTTGTTTGTCTACCTCACCTGTCACCTTGTCACATAAATTTTCTCATTAGCTCTTAAAGAAAAACAGGCAGATAATCTTTCTAGTTAACCTTCAACGGTGACACTGGATACAGCTATTGGTCAGAACCATTTATTAAGTGTTTGAGGCTCCTCATTTTGGCAAATATGCTTTCCTTCTGACCATTAGAAAATAAATTTATACCACCCCGATGTGTTTGTGAAGTACGAAACTACAACCAAGACAGTGGATAGCTTAGCTTAGTGTGAAGGCTGGAAACAGGGGAAAGTAGCTAGCCTGGAGCTCTCCAAAACCAAGAAAACAAACAATGGAAAATAAAAACACCTACCAGCACCTCTAAAGCTGAGGAATCAACAAATAATATCCTATTTATTGTGTTTTTTTAGCTGAGCAGGGATCAGAGTCTCGTCTTAAATGTGAGGTTGCTGACCCCAGCCACTGGTCGCCAAGAGATCAGTCCCTATATACTACACAGTGCACTATATTGTACCTCTTCATCATTTAATTTGAGTCTGAAAAAAATGTGTAGTGAAACAAAAAAAGGATTTAAGAATATATAAAGATAATATAATGATATAAAAAAATTACCTTTGTACAACTTGATTGCCTGTCAGTGATTATGCAGAATGATTCCTAAGTGTCTAAAATCTGAATTTACTTCTCACTCTAAAGAGTACTGAATTTCTTTTATACATTTGTTTGCGTAAAAACTAAACAAAAGGGATATGTTAAGTATGGCTCCAGCGTCATATGTACCAAACTCTCATATAAGCTCCTGCAAAGAAAGAAAATCACCCCAAAGATTTTGAACTCTCTCTTTAAATCCTCAAATCTTTCTATCTAAAGCAGCGAACAAAGCTTTGATTGGCAGTAATCAATTTTTCACTTGCACTAACCAAATGGGCTACTGTTCAGAAAATGACGTCAGGAAATATTGGTAATCAGGTTAGCAATATAGCAAGTCGGACACCACAGTTTAACTTGCCGATGATTTGTGCTCCATATGCCTGCAGGTGGCTGGGCAGGAGGAAATTCTCAGCGTTTCCAAGGAGGACCTGGTGGCGTATCTGTCCAACGACAGTCTAAACACAAAGGCTGAGGAGCTGGTCTATGAGACAGTCATCAAATGGATCAAACAAGACCCTAACTCCAGAGTGCAGGTAATAAAAAAAGAGAGTTGATGAGTGTGTTCTGCGAAGTGTTTGTCTGCTCTGCTTGGTACAGTACAGTGTCCTTTACCAAAATGAGCGCTCACTGTATTTATATGATGAGACAAAAAAACGAAATAAAGCCCCTGTTATCACTGACAGTACAGATAGTCTATGTCTTCAGAGCTGTATTAGTGTAGTTGTTGTATCGACCCTCCCTGTCTGCTCTGAGAGCTCCACAGCATGAAAAACCAGACAAGTGACTCCTCGTTTTCTCCTGGTAGTGTTCATCAACTTTGTGCTACAGATGCAGCCTAACACAGCAGTTGTTCATAATCCCGGGATTGCTTTACCCTCAGAATGTGCACCATTCTTAGTTACACTTCATTTGTTTGTGAGACACTGTACTGCATGAAGAAAAACAACAAAAACGCAGGAAGCCATGTTCCTTTTACCGTACGCCTAACATGGGTTTGATTTCTTCCTAGACACTGTTAATCAAAATCAGAGTTCATATCGCCTGGATAGGTGTTGACAGTGAGCTACAGCAGGTCAAATTTTAACAAACACGGAATCAATAAGCCTCAAGGACAGAGTACCAACTCCAGCCGACATTCATGAAAACATAAATGGACTCCACTGTAGAGGGTTATCCATCCAGTGGGTACAAAACACAGGTCAGGAGAATTTTTTCTGGATTCTGTCACAAAAAACATGAATTTAAGAAGATTATTTTAAAGTATTTTATAGCTGTTTGAAAATGGAGGGTAGATTATTATCTGATAAATTACACTGCACGAGTCATTCATTCAGAGTAATGTCTTGTCATCATCCCGCAAGTGGGGGAGCAGCCTTATATCAGCTGAATCAGATTCGGAGCAGACCTCTGCGATCAATATTACTTTATTGACACCTACTTTTATGAGGCACATACGTCAATAGTTTAATTCTTCATCTTTTGGGTTTAACATTTAGCGTTTGTCCTTTGATATGTGGCACTCTAAGATTATTGTGAAATCTATCAGACCAGAGTATTAAGTGCCATACACAGCAAGGACAAGGGCAAACTATTGAAAGCAGATTGTGAGGCTTGTCAGAAATAAGAAAGAGGAGTCATTCACATAGGTTTGAAGATTGAAATAAGAAAAAAAGGGTATGGTTGAAGTTTTTTGACATGGGTATCAAACTCTCCCACCAAAAATAATCCACTAAAATTGGAATTTGTTAAGTGACTGATGGGAAAATTTCACCCCACAAAAAGGCTGATGCACAGGTTTATAGGACAACACACAGTCCCTGCCATCTGCATTGAAAACCTCCAGCCAGCCCAGTTTGGTGGACTCCTGCAATCTCACACTCTGATGGAGAGGTGAAGAGGTGACTTAATCAGATGGACTAGAAAAAAAACAGAAATGGAACATTTTCCCGGTTGTCTGAACAACGCACCGCACTGGTTCCTGAGAAGACACACCCAGGTCACCCGACTCCAGGGAGAGGTGGGAGTTGGAGCCAGAGAAAGAAGCAGAGTGAGACAGAAAACCAGAAATGGCCAAGGAGTGGTTTAGAAAAGAGAAAAAAATGGTGAGAAATAAAGAAATTTGAATGGAAAAAGAGCCCCCGTGTTCTAATCTGATACGCAACAGTTTGTTCCTCGCGCAGAGCCGTGACATCCAGGGAGCGGAGATGAGCTATTGGTCAAGCGCAAATCTCTTGCCCATGTGTGACCAGAAAAAAACAACTAGCAAAGCGCTCGTGCTGGCAGAGAGAACAGGAGAGTAGCAGAGCAGAGACAGAATAGACTGCTTCCATCATGCCACAGGAGAAGGTTATGCGACCCGGAGGGCTGAGTTTACATGCATGGTCCAGCACGAGCTCATCATTCCCAGTCTCCCTCGACTCAGTCCCATCTGCCCATTTGGAGGCAGAGAGCAGTGGAAATCACTCCCCCAGAACCTGTGACACTTTTTAATGACATGTCAGGGCAGAATGTCACAGCACAGCTGAAAAACCTGGGCAAGAGGGAGGAAAAGCTGTAAAACCTTGTGCTGAGTTTGTGTGCGTTTCCATTCATCTGAGTGTTTGTGTTGCGTGTCTTTGTATGCTTGTGTGTCTGTGCATTTGCTGTCGGTTGTACGCTGCAGGCTATAGAGTGGAAAAGTGGCATATTGAAGGCGCTGGGTAAATAATATGCAATTTCCTCTCTCCACTATGCTGTCACTAACATCCGATGGCACCAGGAAACGGGCCGCGGACATCACTTTGAGGTGATGATGATGGTTTGCTATGAAAGACAAAGCCTCTGGATGAAAGAGGAGACCTGTTAGTGTTTTCTTTGAATGCGTATCATTGAAGGTGTGCCACCGTGCAAGTATCTGTATATGTCTTTCTCTATACTTCAGAGAAAATGGCTAAAAATGGCTTTCTGTCAGTTTATATACTAATCATCAGGAAAATGGACAGATTATTTTCAGATGATTCAATAATGTAATGTCAATCGTTGCAGCCGTGAAATAAATTGTTAATAAACGCATCCCTCTAAACATGCACATTTGTCCTGCACTGATTAAAACAGAACATCCGAGAACTAAATTCTACCTCCTTGTTTAATCTGCAAGACACTGGTTGCATAAGTTACATAGAAAAGAGGCTGGAAAGACAGTATCCTGCATCATGTTTTCTCTCTGAAGGTGTCGACAGAGAGAGACCTGTCCTTCCTTTCACCCAGCAGTCTTTTGTGGGACAACCACAGACACATGGCTCCAATTATAATAGGCCAGTCTCTGCCAAATCCCTGAATAGGACCTCCATTACGCCTCACCTCAACATATTTCATAAAGGATCCTATCTTGCCAGGTGACTCAACCTGACAAAAGAGTGTGATTAATTGGCTCTTTGGAAAGTGGCCAACTAATGTAACAGCTAAAAGGGAAAGTTAATGGTGTTTTTTTCATGATAAAAAAGGCCAGCCCTGCCATTAGTAAGGCCCTGCTGTCCACTCATCAGAAATAACAATGGCCTGCCTTGACATTTGCAGTCCCCAAGCCAAATTAATATAGTTAAAGGTATTACTTCAAATACTTCAAAGTTTCAGGTTATTATTTTGGGGATCCTATATATTTGAGGCTGGTAATGTGGTGATGTAATTCTTTTTTTTTTTCCTCCAGCACTCATTAAGAAGAAAAAAAAATCATTTTCCCAGAACAATTGACGCTATCATCATGTAGTTAGAGAATAAAGTTATCAAAGGACAAAAATGCTTTGAGGTTGTGACGGCATATAAACTGAGTTTCCTCACTGTTTTGCGATTCATTTACTTTCAAAACTACAAATGACCCTTTCACCACAAGCATCACTTTTAATTTAGTGATTCTCTTTATAAGCTCCGTGTTCAAAGCGGAAACTTTTCATCATCGTATACACCTTAAGAAAAGGTTAATACTGGATTTGAGATAAGAGATTTATGTCACAATCATCCTTGAAGAGGAAACTGAAACTGTTGTAGACCGAGCCGAAATGAACGCGACGCAGGCCATCCCCAGCCTATTCTGTGAAAAATATGCACGTAGCCAGGAAATGGAGATTGATGCTAGTGAGCAATATTTGCTTTTTTCTGTCTCCCTTCCTCCTTGTCTTTTTCTCTCCAACTTACATGCACAGATTCCCTGCACATACACATACACACATATTGGGATTTACATAAAATGCACAGGATGTCACTGTTCGTATTTCAGTCCTGTACTCAAACTTTCACACAAGACTGGGAATCACTTGTATATCAGCGCAAGTATGACTTGTGTATTAGAGAGTGGACGGGATCTGATGCAAGCCAGTGAACTCCGGACCCCCATTCTCATCTGTGTCCTTTGTCGTCCCACTGATGTGTGCAGCCAGTTGAACCGCAGCTATTCAACCATGGCGGCTGCATATCCAGAGCAAGTCAAAGGCGCCTCATTTCCACCGGGCTCTCTTATAAACACAAAAGAGTTGCATGAGCGATACAGTGCATAGAGAAAAAAACAAATTACACTATCTATTCAAAGGAAGCAATCTTCTCCGTTTTCCCAAAACCCTTGAGGAATTATAAAAATGTACTTCATTTTGTCACTGAAGCGGAAACGCAGAAGTTTCTAGATATCACCCGATGTCAAAGACAATTCAGTCGAGAAACAAACCAAAATTTTTATGACAATAAACAACAAGCAATCTTTAATATTGAATATGTTTTCAGTTAAATGAGCAAAAGAGGTTTTGTTTTTTTTTCTTTGAATGAAATCAAGCTGAAATAGGCCTTAGAGGAGAACACATTGCACCTGTCAGTAGTTGCTCAGGGCAGCAATCAGTGTCTGTCATCCACTACACCTCTCTCCATCCCCCATCCATCCATCTGGCTGATATGCACAGATAGTAATGCACAATCACAAACATGCAGAGCAATGCATCTCTTGAACTCAAATCAGGTGCCATGCCGGAGCATATTTTACACACGCGCATGTTTTCACATAGAAACCCGCAGACACTCAAAAGGACATTGAGCTGTGGTCATTTCAGCTGAATGGATTTGTTAGCGCCATGAAGCTAAACATGGGCACACGCTCTTTTGAACACACACTTGTGAGTCAGGGAGTGAGTATGTGTGTGTTTTTATTTTTTCTTCATTAATTTTTTTATTCAGGGCTATGTTTTTAAGCAGCGGGTTGCCCATTTTTCACACTAAAGCAGACACATATCCTATCTGCTCAGAGCAAAGCAAATAGATATGGCCGTTCGTGTGTCATCTATTTGATGTCACCGTGGCACTGAACGCTTCGCACACACAAACACACACACACACACACACACACACATAAACACACATACAGTAACAGGCGTTAGTCCTCGCTGACAGGAGTGGAATGAGAAATGCTCAGTGGACATTTGTCATCTGTGTTGGTGGATGGCGGCCTCCTGACTGTTTCTCTGCTGCCTCTGACAGATCTGAGAGGCTCCCTCTTAGACACATTATCCCTGCCTTTCAGGAGGCTCAACTGATTCACATTCTTGATCCACCTGCCTGAATTTGTCTTTTTGTGTGTGTGTGTGTGTCTTTGTCTATGTCGGTGCATGAATAAGAAAAAAGTGCGTTTTGTTTTTGGAGCTTGGCTGTGCACCCTGTGCACCATCATTTTACCTGCACGTTTAGCAGTTGATGCAATCTGACAGGGCTGCAGGGCATCCGCCTTGGACATCCGCCGGCACTGAGAATGTTGGGTTGGTGTGTTTGCGTACTCGGTCAGTGTGCAAGATAAAAATCATTAGAGAGGTGAAGTCAAAAAGTGTTTTCTGGGTTGCATATCAGAATACAATTGGATAAGCAAATGGACTTCTCATAAATGCTCCTTGACCAGGGACAATGGAAAAGGGAAAAAAAAGTGTGTGTGGGCAGATCAGCTGAAAAGTAGCTTCTCCATATGTCCTCAGATTCCTGGAGATACTTTCCATATGTTTCAAATGTTGAACACTGAACTCGTGCAATGTTTTCTTTATAATGCACAGTAGACTCTGTATCTCTCAGTCGGCACAGTTGCTGTTATGATTTGAACCCCTTAGATGTTAAAAGTATACATAGATTGCTCGGATGAGTAGGCGAGAAGATGAAAATGACAGATCACACCAGTCGTTGGGAGGGACAGTGCTCACATTCACTGTTTGCTTTTGCATGAGAGAGTGACTGCTTGAGAGCTTAATGGAGATGGAGAGAAATGAAATCAGACGTGCCCCGCCTGCTCCTTTCTGATGAGCGCAGGCTCGTCAGTCATTGGTGTGAGTGTTGAGTTTTCTCACTTACTTTCATGTCACACGCATGCACAAGTACAGACCAATAACAACCTAACCCTTTAATATCAGTACTCCAGGCAACACTTGCTAATTAACCCAAATGCTCAGCTGAGGCTGATGGGAATGTCATTAGTTTTGTAGGTGTTCAGGCATAAACCAAAGTATTACACAAAGTAAAAGTTTAACTTGATCATGTTGCAAAAAAGCCAGGGGATCGCCAAAGTTTGTAGGATTTGTCCTCTGTAAACCCTGATAATCTGTGCAAAGTTTCATGGCTATACATCCGATAGTTTATGCGATATTTCTGCTTCGACCAAAGTGGTGGACTGATCACTTGACTGATAGACCGTCATCCCTAGAGTCTTGCTACTAGCATGAACAAGAAGCTCACCTGTTACTAAAGAATAGGGCCTCTGCCTTTTCATACATATAATCCACAAACAGATTTGTAGCATAGAGGCACAGGTAAATATTGGCATTTAAAGCGGTGTAAAATAAATATGGAATCAATCCTCCCTCAAATTAATGATTTAACTTGATTTACTCATTTGCAGGCGATTTAAAACAACATAGTAATTAAAGACAGTGATTAAAAACAGTCAGAGGCGTGAAACTGCCCAGTCCCACAGTGCACCTGTACCTTTGGATATGATTGCTGTATAACTGCTGATTGGTTGGCTGAACAACATTATAGCTAGATTTGCATAAAAGCATGTGATTAGATAAGGTGCTGCCGAAAACTGTCGATTTAACATCCAAGAGTCAGTGACCAAAAAACTAAAAATATACGAAAGCACAAAGTAGTTCATGTAATCCCCTTACTCCAAAAACAAAGTCTACGGAAGAGATAACTGCCTAGCAGTATCACGTTGACAACAAAACCTACTTGTCTTTCCTTTAAAAATACTTTGTTCAAAACACTAAGGAGTATCTGTGATAATTTCTACTAAAGTCGTTTCAATGCCTTGCACAAAGTTGCACTCCTTTTTTCTCATGGGGTCTGACACTTTGGATTTGAATATCAACAGCAAGTTTGCAACTCGCTCATTTCCATGCCGATATATGCATGTGTGGGAGGAAGAGCGAGGAGCAGGAATGGAGGTGGAGAGACAGAAATCGGAAACGAAGTGGGAGAGATAGTGAGTTAGTTAGAACTAGAGGAGTCTTTTTCTTTTTTCTTTTTTGTTCCAGAAATAGACAGACAGAGGGATAGAGAAGAAGGAGAAAAACAGCCAGGCATTATCCCACCACTCTCCACCACACACATCCGTCCACATTTAGGGGATATCCCACGATTGAATACGTGGTTGTTTATTTAATCAGAGGTTAGCTTCAGGGACTTTACATTTAAATCTCATCAAAAAGATTTACATTCAAATCAGCCTTTGGACTGAGCAGACCAACCAAATCAACAACAACTATGACCACAAACAACACATGATGATAATACAATGCAATCATGCTACAGACATTACTACTGCAGTGCATCCATCTGTCTCTTTCTGTATTATCGTGTGCAGATATCTGTGCATATATGTGTGTGTGTGTGTGTGTGTTTTACCTTCATGCATAGACCAGATGTTGTCTCTTTGAGGTAGTTTTACTGACATTTTAAAGATGTGTGGCAAGTGAAGACAGGCTACAACAAATGTGGGTTGTGTCTAAGATTTGCAGGTAGTAGAGTAGAATGCTTTTATTTGTCTTTATTTCGTCTTCTAAAGGTAAAGGAAACTTAACTCTGTGTGTATGTATGTATGTGTATGTGATGGACTTCTTTGACCAAGCACTGATGTAGGTGTTTTTTTTTCCCAATGTGCCAAGACAATATTGCTGATGAGAACATGTGTGCAGAGGTCCAACACAGCTTAGTCTGTCCAACATGGCTTGAACTCTTGACCTTCGAGTTCATCTACTCTTTGGATTCTGAGAGCAGCTGGTTTTTTGAAGCGAATCTGGATGACCAATTTTCTGCACTTATATTCCCATTCAAGGTCGCTGATACCTATCCCAGGATGTATTGCACAAGAGGCAACGAAACTCTCGGGATAGGTAGGGAGTGTGATACATAGTTATACACAGAGATATAGTCATAGTTGCATGTAATTCAGAGTCTCCAGCCCACCTGAGCTTAATGTTTTTTGACTGCAGAGGAGAGCAGAATATTTTTGATGAAACCCACGCAGAGGACCACAGAAAAAAAATCACTCCCAGGGCCTTCTCGTTCGTCCATCTGCTGTTCAAAATTTCACCATGCATCCCTGGACATTGGAGTATTTTTATTTCTGCCATGCTACTAAAGACACCACCTGGCTCAAACTGCCCCATATACAGCTTTAATTTAGCTCTGAGGGTCAGAATGCTCAGTTGTAGACCTATTTTCGACAATCTGCAGATGCACATGTATTATCTCATGATCCATTATCAAATTTAAATACAACAAAATTGTGTTCTTTATTCCTGCATTTGTATCAGTTTAAGGGATATTTGACTAAAAGTGATTTATTGTCAGATATGTTTGTCCCTATCCGATCATTGGCATTAATAACGTGTCATAAGTAGGTGAGTAGGTGAGGTTGTGGCAGACCTGGAGAAAAGGAGCTTGTAATATAAAAGCAGAGCAGTAAGCCTGAAGCTTAAGTCACCTCCATTTGAGTGTGACATGACTCGGTAATTACTCGGGCAAATCTCCCGCTATGAGGGCACTTTAATTGGAAGTAGTAGCCTCTGAGCCAGTGATTCTTCCCTTAAGAATATCTTTGTATTCTAAGTCGCTTGCTCGGACTTTACTTTCCCACTGTGTTTGAGCTGAGTTGCTGGTAGCGACTGCCGGTGTTTATGTGGGTATTGAGCTGTTTGTTTGGTGAGCTGTTGGGTAAGTTGTTTGTGTTCACAGAGGAGGGAAGCAGACACTCCCATCAGTAGGACGGCGTTTCGCTCCGAGCTTGCTCACAGAGAGGAAGTGTCATCAGCAGATTTCTCTGACTGGCCAGAATAGTCACATCCTCTCATCCATCTTCCCTTCGGTTGACTCCGGTGTGCTTATCTTGTCTTGTCTATTTTCTTGTCCTGCTACTCTTTTCCTTCTCCTATGTCCTCTCCTCTCTGCTGATCTGTCTCTTCCTGCTCGAGCCATTCTCCCCTCTCCTCCTGTTTGTCCCCCTCCTGTTATCTTCCGCTGTCTTATTTCCTCCTTTTTGGTCCAATGCGCCCAGGGGATCAGCACAGAACAAATGGGACACATGCCAGAGTAAAAGGCCTCAGGTGGGAGAAGGAGATGCTTAGGCAGAGTGTCAGCTTATTATTTGTTCTCCCCTGAATGATGTTTCTCTGAGTCTGTTGTTTTGTCACTCGCCCTGCATGGCTCGGTCATGTCCCACTGAGCCGAAGGGTCAACGGGGTCAATCTCCGCCCAGCTCTCTGTCGCTCTGTCCACGCTTGTTTACAGCTTTTATTGTCGACATAGATGAGACTCCCTTGGGGGTACCGACCAGCACACATACACTTATACAAACCCACTGTGGAAAAAAAAAAATACACACATAGAGAGCAGCAAGCGCTATAGACAAAGTTGCCATGGTAACAGTCTGTCCTGCCTCTGTGAACACCCATACAGTATAAGCACATGTAAATGGTAAGTGTATACACAACTAGTGATTGAAAAGACAAACAAACAAACACAAATATTTGTGTTGTTGTGGTTGAGGATTTTTATCATCATTTTTATCATTTTGGTTCAAAGCCTAATAATCATGCACAAGCACCTCACCCTAAAGGGCCCCTTAAAATAAAAAGGTGCTAATTTGAAGCCATAATTGTGTGAAATTAGTCTCTTATTTTCTGTTCACTTTGTTTTGTTTATTTAGTTTGCTCTAGCATCTTGCTTGGATTGTATCATGACCTGAATGTGTTATTATTAACCAGACCTGGGTCTTAATTTAGCTGCAGGAGAACATTATCTGTCTGGTGAAAGACTTCATCTGCAGATAGAAAAAAAAAATCAGTCAGAAAGAGGAAGCAGTAAGATATCCCCTGCTGCCTCATTTCAGCTTTTGTGGCATAACCAAATGCATATATTAAAGTGGGGTGGTGAGCAGTTCTTGCTGAAAACTTTTGATAAATGTTATTTTCAGCTTCCCATTCGATGATGAATAACTTTTATTGACAGAATTAGATGTCTCTAGAGTTGCTTCTAGTTGTTTTTGAAATGTATTAGAGTGGATACACCTATCATGGTGGATACATAAAAAACTGTCTGTATTTTGGAGGATATTTTCTCATTTTTCTATCCTATCCTGGATGTTTTGCCCTGCACAAGTATAGAAGTAGAAAACTGATGCATGCGGGGTGTTGAACTGAAGCCTTGATGGCCTGACATACAGTAACTGATCAAATGGTCTTGCCACAAATAGTTTCCTCAACTCTAACAGCCCAGGAGTTTATCAGATATAATATGAGATAATATATGACATTCATTTCCTCTCTTCTTCTAAGATGTAAAAATGGTTATTTGTAAAGCAAAAAAAACATTTATAATGAGGTTAGGCCTTAATCCAGCTGTTCTTTAGGAAACATGTTAGTGTCTGTGTTCGCTGACTATGATGCACTGTCTTTTTATGTTGTTTGTTTAATGTTGCCCATATAAAATCTCTTTGATCATCCTCGGCAGTTTCACTCAGTCTTAATTAGTTTATATATCTGCAAACACTATTTTATTAGTGCTTTTTTTGCCTCTGTTATTTTAGTTAGGCAATTTTCACTGATTGCTCCCTTAAACATCTAATCACTTTCCTTTCCTTCCCTCCTCTACTTTCTGTCTTTTCAGCATTTGTCAGAGCTGTTAGCAGTGGTGCGTCTTCCCTTCATCCACCCGTCCTACTTACTGAACGTGGTGGACAATGAGGAGCTGATCAAATCGTCGGAGGCATGTCGGGATCTGGTCAATGAAGCCAAGCGTTACCACATGCTGCCCCACGCACGGCAAGAGATGCAGACGCCCAGGACCAGGCCAAGACTTTCTGCTGGTAAACACACACTCTCACATCTAAGCAGAGATAAACTGCGTCGTCTTTGGCCTGGGTGACATTAGAGCAAGGGAGCAGGGACAGGATCTGCCACCTACTGGTGTATTTACCCAGAGCACAGTCTCATCTGTTTACCAATAAACAACCATCCACTATTCATATTTTATTATAAAAACATGACAGAGGTCAGGAATCCAAAAGGTGATCATGAATTGCCGTTGCATTGATTTTTAGCCGACGACTGGAAAGCAATTATTCAGAGCTCCATAATGTTTTCCAGACAATTACTATACTTAAATACTTATACTTACATGTACATGAGGGATAACACATCATTTTTCCAAACGACCAGTTTTTCTTTCCAACATCAAATAACTGGCTACTGGAGCCAAGCCTGATTGAGGTTACCATGGAAAGTTGGAAGTTGCCAACCATAACGGCTTCCCAGGGTTTTGTGAGTTACTGAATCCAAGATCTTTTATAGCCAGCTCAATATATAAACATCTCCCTAACAACTTTTTAACACCAGCTAGGCACAGTCACGTCTGTCCTTGCTTTCTAAGCAACCAGCCAACCATTCCCTGTCCAGCCATCACCGATGTCCAAGCCATTGAAGATCATTTTTGTTTATATCATTAAAATCAAAAAATCATTCATGGATATTGGAAGGTGCCTGCAAATTGCTTGCGGCCGTTGTATTTTTCCCCCAGGTCGGCCAGGACCCTACTCTTGCCCCTGTAAAGAGCTGCCTAATTATAGTGTCTGCATGATATTATGAGCCTCTCACCAACACACCTTACCATTCAGCACAAGTTATTTTCTGCTTGGTAGAATAAAGATAATGGCCTAACAAAAGGCACTTTATGGAGGGGTCAGTTTAGCAGCCAACACTGTTGTCCAGCCAATGTGTTTAATTTCCAGTAAACAAACACTGGGGGAATTGCATTAGGTTAACATTTTGCATCTTTAATTGCCAGTAATGCAGTTGCAAGAGGGTTTGTAAAGAATCATTTGCCTTTTTGAAAATAGACATTTGTGGCATTATACACGTACGGCATCATCCCATTACTCATCCTCAACCCAGTAGTTTCTCTTTGTTCTCAGCAGTTTCTTGAAGCATTTTCTGTCAAGGCCCATTTTATAGTGTTTGGTATGTGCATATCTTATGCATCCTACAGTCCCATTATGCAGGCTGAAATGTGTATTGATTCACAGCAGCTCCTGGCTCTGTACAACAGAATTATATATATGCGTAAACGCTGCCGGGATGAATACATTTATGATGAATTATACCCCGATGGCTCAGTGAGTGAGAAATATTTGTAAGTTTTCAAGATCAAGTATTAAACTTCTCTGAAGCTGAAGTTCTTAATATGACTTTCTAACTGGGCTGACTGTTTTATCAGTGGGTTTGTGTGCAAGTTCCATGAAGTAAAATTTGAAAAACAATGTGTTCTCATGTATTGTACTTGGCAAACAGATAAATACAAATGTACCTTGACAATTCGTGTAGTAATGTGTATTCTTGTAGGCCTGAGTGTGCATTGATGGTCATGATTGTTTGTGTGCACGCATGTGTTGCTGAGCCATCTGCTGCATTGGACAGGGTTGGTTCTGCACAGCAGGGGGCATGGTAACTAGGATGGCAGGGGAAATGTGGGGCCTAAAACATGGACAGGCTGGACATTGAGAAAGATTAAATAAAGACTGGAATTAGACCTTGAGGTTGTTGGAGAGTGATGTTGCCACACAGGACTAGAATGTGACGGGATTTGTGAGAACAGGAGGAGAGGTCAGGATGTGGTCAGAGAGAGGGAGGGAGAAGGAGCCAGGGGGATCAGAAATTAAATTTGAAGGGCAGACATTTGATTGAGTTTATTTCTTGAGCATGTGTCCAATTGTGTAAGCAGTGAGTGTGTGGGTGAGTGTGTTTTCGTGTGTATTTTAAATGTGCACAAGCAGATGGGGCACCACCTGAGCTCAGTTGATAAGTCTGTCAGGCGGAAAAAGAAAGGAAAACTGCCATCCGTGAAGCGCTTCTTGCTGAGCACAGTCAATCTGTGAACTTGTAAGTTGCATGCATATGTGGGTCTATTATAGTGGATGTGTTTGTGTGTAAAAGTGTGGACGCATATCTTAGTTCCTCAAATATTCAGTCTTTTTACTAGTGATGAAATTGAATTGAATTATTTGAGTGTCATTTTTTAGTGTAGAAACTTAGTTTACCCTTGTGAGACAGATTTTTAAACAATGCCAAGTCACATTTAGATTCACATCTGTAATCCTGACGATAGCAGTTATTCTCAAAGTGCAGTTTATCCCTTACCATCAATTAGTAGAGAGTAAAAAAACAACAGTTATATAATGGCTATTATTCATTTTTTAAGAAAAACATTTTTAGTAGGGTCTTATTTGGTTATTAAAGTTTGGTTCATTGTTTTAGAAAATATGCTTACCATTATTTTTAGACATTTGTTTATGTAGTAATTTGCGAGCTTTAGAGGTATAGTTTTATATCAGGCAGAGTTGTATCTAATTCTACCCCAGAAAGACAATATTGTCAAACTATTCCTATAAAGAGTTTTGCTGCAAACTGTGCTGGACATTCAATTTTTGAAAAATAAACTTGTCAATTCTCTCTTGTGGACAATTTGTAGGTTATAATAGTGACACTGTGTCTGCAATAGTTCAGATATGTTTGGCATACATGCATTGTAAATTCCTTTTGCTTGACAACCAACATACACAGCAAAACTAATATATTTGTGATAAGATGAAATAGGCGGTGAAATATTATTACCTAAAGTTGTTCTACAATAGTATGGCTAATTTAGACATCCAGCCAACTATTTATTTTTTAAATAGTTCCCTGCTACTGCTCGAAGCGATACTGATGAGAGAGCGGTGAGAAGGATTTTTTCTTTACAGTAAAGTTACAGGATATAAAACTAAATCATAGATGCTAAAAGGCTCAATAGATCTAAGGGGAAGTGCAGAGTCAGTGGTCATTCTGCTCTATATGGGTTCTGCTCTACATGAAACCTTAAACATTACATGTAGTCATTTTATCCATTGTTGATATGGAACTATTGATTAGAGCAGCTTTAAATGTTGTATATGAGTTTTAATACCTGGAGAACTGTTAATGGTAGCGTTAAATGTGCATGGAGAATCTCTTATATTCTTTATTAATCGATTCAATATATTTTTTATAGTAAGCTCATATATAATAAAGCTCAGACATATCAATCACCTATGAATATACACCCTGCAACATGTTCATATGACAGAATGTTATGACATTTTTTGAGTTTAACACAAAGACCAACATTTAATGAGTTTTCACTTCATTAGCTGTAAGCTCTAAAAAGTTATTTCTTTTGGAGCTGAATAGAAGCAGCCACATAGTTTCCACACAGCTGTTTATTATCTTGGTTATCTAGGTTTTTCTTTATATAGAATCCTGCTATGCTGTAATGTTTTAATCTCTTACTTTACTTAGTGTGTCCCCATATCTATCTAACTATCTATCTATCTATCTATCTATCTAGATATATATATATCGATATAGCTATATAGATATCTCTATATCTATATAGCTATATCGATATATATATAGATAAATATATTTATATCTCTATATCTATATAGATATAGATTGATAGATAGACAGACAGACAGACAGACAGACAGACAGACAGACAGACAGATAGATAGATAGATAGATATATTCTCTTTCTCTGAAACCAATTGAGAGTTTCCTTGTCTGTTTTTGGGATCATTGTCTTGCTGAAATGTCCACCCTTATTTCATCTCCAGCATCCTGGTAGATGGCAGCAGATTTTTATCGAGAATGTCTCGGTACATTTTTCCATTCATCCGTCCTTCAATTATATGAAGAATGCCAGTACGGTCTGCTGAAAACCAGCCCCACACCATGATGTTCCCACCTCCAAACTTCACTGTGGGTATGGTGTTTTTGGGCTGGTTTGTATTATGGCATCCAAAGAGTTCAATTTTGGTCTCATCTGACCAAACTATATTCTCCCAGTATTTCACAGGCTTCTCCAAATGTTGTGCAGCAAACTTTAAACGAGCTTTATGCTCTTTCTTTAGCAATGGAGTCTTGCGTGGTGAGCGTGCAGACAGGCCATGGTGGTCGAGTGCATTACTTGTTGTTTTCTTTGAAGCAATTGTACCTGTTAATTCCAGGTCTTTCTGAAGCTCTCCACTAGTCGTCCTTGGCTCTTGGACGACTCTTCTGATAATTCTTTTCACTCCTCTGTCAGAAACCTTGAGAGGGAACCTGTTTGTGGCCGGTTTATGGTCAAATGATGTTCTTTCCACTTCTGGATTATTGCCCCAACAGTGCTCACTGGAACATTCAGAAGTTTAGAAATCCTTCTGTAACTAATCCCATCCGTATGTTTTGCAACAATAAGGTTGCGAATGTCTTGAGAGAGCTCTTTATTTTTATCAATCATGAGATGATTCTTGTGTGACATCTTTTTATTGACCATCAGTTGGGGCTGAACCAGATGATATTAACTTGCACTGACAAGGGGCAGGATTGCTTTCTAATCACTGACAGATTTCAGCTGGTGTCTTGGCTTTCCAGGCCTCACCTCACTTTCTTCATGTGTTCAATACTTTTTCCCTGTGTCATTTCACATCATTACATGTAACTTAATTTATGGACATCTATGGTTTGATTTCTTTGTATATGTGGATTACATGGGTTTTTGCTAACTTTTGGTAAAAATGTCATTACAATAGCTCCATTAGAAATATATTTACTGAGAAAAATGCTGATGTGTTCAATACTTACTTTACCCGCTGTGTGTGTGTGTGTGTGTGTGTGTGTGTGTGTGTGTGTGTGTGTGTGTGTGTGTGTGTGTGTATGTGTGTGTGTATGTGTGTGTGTGTGTGTTTGTCTAACAATGCCAGACAACAATTGGACAAAGCTGTTTTTCTCTCAGAATCCCGGCAAAGTAAGAGTCTGAATAACCACCATTACATAAATTTCATTCTCAGGCCATCTCACTGATTGAAAATGAAATAGCCCTATGTCTCGCTTTGCACATTTTTTGCATTCTGGAGCATTTAATCATGTGGATGCTGATCCCATTCATTTTATTAGCTGCTAATTAAGGGCCAGTTAGATATTCATAATAGAAATCGTCTGTCTTTGATCCTCAAACATAAAAAATTGAAATATAAAAAGTGTTTGGTATGCTTGCGTTTTGGTGAGACATTATTGTATCAATTTTTAACGTAATGTGTTTTTCATCTTATATCTTTCTTACCATACTGTACATCAGTTTTCTGATGCAGTAGTTAATTTTTCAGGAAGGCAGAGGGAATGTAGCTGATGTCTTATGTTAAAAGCCTCCTTTCTCCGTCATTTGGCCTGAACAGAGTCTCGGGCAAAGTGAAAACTAAGAGTTTCTCATAATAAATCAACCGTGTTTTGCGTAGTATATGTGAATCCATTAGCTTCTAATTGGTTCATTAGAATGTGGATGGGCATCTGATTAGCTGTCATTAGACGTTCCAGGGGATCGGGGAGATCAGGGGATTAAACAGCTGCTGGTGCTGGGAGTTAACTGACAAGCCTTCAGACCCTACATCTTAAGATGTACTCTGATTTTGGTGATGGTACCACCAATACAGTGCATTCAGAAAGTATTCAGACCCCTGAATTGCAGCCTTATGTTAAAATAGTTTAAATTAATTTTCTCCTCATCAGTCAACACCTAATACCCCATTATGATAAAGTGAAAAAAGAATTTGATTTTTTAAAATTAATTAAAAAGGAAAAACAGAAAAATTACATTATATAATGTTTCAGACTCTTTACTCAGTGCTTAGTTGAAGCACCTTTGACAGCGATTACAACCTCAAGTGTTCTGTGTATGCATGACAAATTTTGCAGACTGAACTCTTTCTGAATGCAGTCTGTGTCTGTGTCTGTTACTGTGTGTGTCTGTTTGCTATTAAGGAGCAAGAAAAGTTTTCTTTGGTATACACGATGTGTGCCTATGTGCATGCACCCAGACAAACCCATACATAGTGTTCCCATTTCCTTCTCTCCACATGTGTCGCTGTGCTCAGCTCAGAGGAGGGTGGAGAGTGCCAGGGCAAACCGTTAACTCAACCCAGCCAAGTGGAATAGCACTCAGACAAATGAGCTGTAATGACTAGGAGACGCAGGGGTCCAGCTTGGCTCATACTGTTTCTCTGTCTCACATGCACCACATGCACCACACGCACCACACACACACACACACCACACACACCACACACACACACACACACACACACACACACACACAAACACTATTAAACCTTTAAATACATGCACAGTGGGAGGGAATCCTTAAACAGTAGCTCCACTATTTCTTATATTTTGTCTTTCTCTCTGTACACTTTATCATCTATAATCAAGCGTTCATGTATCTAGAAGCAGAAAAGTTAAAAACTATGTCAACAAATGCACAGCAGCAGGAGGAACTGAGACAAATTTTGAGTATGCAGCAGGGACTTCTCTCCTTTCATGGTCACTATGAAAAAGCAGAAACCCACCGAGCAGGCAGAAACCCACTGATCAACATACCTATGCAAGGACATAATATACATGCAGATGGGTCAGATAATACCCAATACCCAAAATATCCATTTTCAGAATTTATAACAAATTCTCTTCCCCAAATAGTAATCTCACACATAGAAAAGATGTTAGCGAGACATGGGTATTTCACTCACCCCATATGAATGGGATGGTATTGGGAAGCACTCAGTATCACTGTCAAAATGATACTCTATATGGCTCTGTCAAGCTGTTAGGACCCTCTGGGATGGAGTTAGAGATACCCTATCAAAGATTTTAATAGTGTGTCCGGCAACATGCTGACTGTGTGTCCAGCCCAAGGGCATCCATTGTAATTTTCACAAAAATGAACTAAATGAACAATTCTAATGAAATGGAAAATTAGAAAAGCCAGTTATTTTAACTTGAATAGATGGTTGGGGGACTTTTATGAACCCCATCAGCCTGGAAGAAGCTGCATCTTGTCTGGATCGTGGAAGGATTGTCTTATGGGATAAAATAAGGTCATTCCTGTTTCCACATCTTGCCCATCTCTTCCTAATATAACAAGGCCATTGGCGGTGTCGCAATAATCACTCCTGGCCTCATCTATCTTGTCTGTTCCTGTTCAGTAATGTTGATTTTAAAAACAAATGTCTATGTCTTTGTCTATGTCTATAAAAGCAAGACCTAAAATAATTTAGGCATATTGATATTAAATGATATTGACTATTTTGAATACCTGCAGCATAAGGCAGGCCAAATATAACACTGTGTGTTGGTTTTGTGTCGGACTAAAATGGCTGGATTTAGTTACCATTCCACACAATAGCTTGGCTGGCGTTTAAAAACCAGGCTATTCTGTTGGGTCTGAAGCCCACAGGAGTGACATTCATCTAGTCGTTCACACCGGCCAGCAGCTCCTTTGAGAATGGCCGCAACGCACCACCCCTGCAAAGAAAGGAGAACAAGATTCGCACCTTGTAAGGAGAGCATATAACATCATCAGATGACTTTCCTCCCAAAAGTCTGCCACCCACTGTATCTGGCTGAGGCCCGATTACCAGCATCTTGCTGATTGCCTCAATGTTTCCTCAACTGTGCCTTATCAGCGCTGAAACTCGCTCTTTTTCATGCAGTAATTAAATTTATTTGTCATCTTACTCTCTGGCTGCACAGCCTCCGCACCAACCATTAGGTAAGAGGATCGCAACGGGGGAAGCTGTCAGCAAGTGAGAGAGACAATTATAAGCGCTACCCTTTTTTTATGTCAGAAATTTGTTGATTATTGTCCTGCTCTGTGTTATTATTCAGCCTGGTTTGTCTTTTACAGCTAATGCAGCATGAGATTACTGTGTTTCACCTCTCAAACTAGAAAAGCAGAGTGTAGGAGAATGTGCCAGAAATGTCTTAATCACTCTATGTGAAGAGTGCCCTTCAGCAGATCCTCTTCCGATTTTATTTCTGGAGTCTGAGATTATATTTGCGGGAGGGAGGGAAAATGAAATGGAGCGAGCAAACAGGAGGGAGCGAGAAAGTTGGATGCAGCTACTCAGTGGAGAATCGGAGTATGAGTTTCTGATATTTCTGTGGCTTATCAGTGAAATCTTGAGCAAACAGATCTATCTTGGCTCATAAATGTAACATGGAGGCAGTAAATCCAGATTAGATAACCTTTGGTCTGGGCGTCTGCTGGGGCTGCAGCCAAAATTAAGGTTCTGGCCGCTTGACCTTTTGACTAGTGGCTACTGTCAGGCTGAGCTACCAAGAAGGAGGGAGAAAGGGAGGGGGAGATGGGTGAACAATCGCTTCGGCTGGTGCCAGAAAAATTGACTCATTCTGTGCCCAGAGCTGTAGTTCATGTTAAGACCTGAAGCAAGCAGCGTTTACAGGAACATGGATCAGCCTCAGCTTCGCTTATACCACATCTGGCACTTTGACCCGCTGCACCCGTGTAAGGCTTCTTTCTCATCCAATATTTAACAGACAGACTGAACCTGGTTTGAGCGTTATCATTGCATTTTCTGATGGTAGAGATTTGGTTGCTGTGTGTGCATGTATGCCTGTACCCATCAAATCATAAAGTATGAGATTCAAATATTGCAAAGTTTGAAGAGTCAGTTCAACCAAATCACAAGAAAACTTTTCTCATTTTCTTCTAGTTATCTTCAGCTGTGCAGATACAGCATTTTGTTTTTTGTTGTATATCTTTCGCTTAAATTTGTGTCATCATCCCAGTACAAGACATGAAGGGGGAAGTGAAATTGAATGCGCCCTGCTCACAGCATTGAACAGCACATTTAAAAAAAAAAAAAAAAAAAAAGCAACAGGAACATCTCTTTCCAGTGAAAAGGTTCCAGCTTCTCTGGAAAACCCTCAGAACAAACCCTAAACTGTTTTCATTGGGACTATTGCTTAAGTAGAAAGTTGTCGGAGAGAAAAAAAATTTACATGTAGTAAGTTGGGACACTGTTTCTTGAAGGGTATGATGCTTCTTAGTTTTTTAAATGGAATTTGACAATGCTGCGAGGACCACAAACCCAATTCAGTCACTTTCAATTTTTGTGGAGTAAGAGAAACAAAAATCACAAAACTTTGCATGCCTAGATAGGAAGAAATTTAAGTGAATTATTTGAAAAAACGTACCCTTTAAACAGAGTTTGCGTACACTTGAAATATCTGTGTTCACGTCTAAGTAAAGCAGACAGTTAAAGAAGCACATATTTTTGCTCAGCAGATCCCCAACAGACAAATAAAAATACACTGCAACAAAATGCACACATGCACACAAACAAACACTCCAAATCATGCACATACACACTGCACCCTCCCTGGACCCTGACATGATTTGTGGGCCTTTTGCCCCCTGATCCTCCCCCTGATCCTCACCATAGCAAATTATCACCCTGGAAGAGAAATCATAGGATAAGAAAAGGAAAAAAAGGAAACGAGTGAAAATAGGGAAAAGCAGCTGAGATTAGAGGAAGTGGTTATGGACATGTGAGATATAAATGGCTCTAAGCACTGAGAGACCGACTGCTGGTGTCACTGGGGCTGTGATATCCAGTGAGTAAAAGCCCCAGTTATACAATATATGAGTATATTTAAACATATATATTTATACATGTGATGTGTTTATTAACAAGCTGACACGTTTTTTTTCTAATCAGACTATCCTAGATGGTTGTTTTTCATTTTCAGCTGTGGACTGTGGTTTTATGTGTTAACGGCCTTGCTGCAAACCAACCAAATGTCCTTCAAGATAATAATAAAGTTAGAGAGTAATGGCAAAATGGAGCTCAAACCCTCATAAGCTGATTTTATGAACAATTGTTTGAGCGATGCACTTTTTTCGTTAAAGTCCTTGCAGATTTCTCTGTTTAAATCTTTACTTGTCATAAAGGAGATGCACAGTAAATAAAAAGTAGCTGAGAAATTGGAGAAGGACTTTAAATCTCTGAGATAATTTGAGATCTCATTTAGAGATAGATGCAGTCACAATGCAGTAACTCTGTTGCAGATAGGTGGTTGCTGAGCTATTGACCTTGTAAAGATTGCTTCTATAAGACAAGGTTGGTACTGAACTGAAGAAAAGGGCTTATACCAGCAACTGACTAAAGTGACTCAACAGAAGACTGTCAGAAGTAGTGTGTTACTTTTTAGCCTCACAAGAGATGATGCAGTTACATACTCATGGTTATGAAGGTGATGTGATGTAATTTATATAAAGAACATAAAACTAGTTACAATGAAATTTACTAGTGATAATTTCATTTTTGTCTGAACATTTCAACACAGCATAGTGACTTTAAATTTCTTCATTTACTACATTTACATTTATTTACATATAAAAATCCATTTATGCATCTTGAGAAAAAAATTGCACCATCTTCTTCATAGTATTTATTTTTCTCTTAACCAAAATAGGCTTCAGGTTCATGGTTGCTGGTATTTGACAAAACAACCTCAGCTCAAGCTCCATTTAGTAGCTGTTCTGGAGCTTTCAGTCATATCATGTGATTTTCATCTTTTCATGATGACAAGTTGTCATGGAAATGGTAGATCCTCTTGCAAATTTTCTTTTTTTGAGCACTCATTGGACTTAGTATGTAAGTATGGCTGGTAAAAGTAAGGTCATATGGGTACAGCACTTGGGTAAAGGTCACATGAGGTAAAAGACCAGGAAGCAGTAAAGGAAGATGAAATGGAGAGTGTATTGGTAAAACAGCAAATATTCCTGGGGTTTGAGAGAGACAGACTTCGAGAGAAAAAAAGAGAGAGAGAGATGGAAAAGGCTCTGGTTGGGTTGGAAAGGAGAGAGAGGGAGTGAGGGAGAGCGAGGTAGTAGCCGCAGGGTAAAAAAGAATAGGGATGAGGAAAGCAGGGTCACAGCATGGGGCAGAGTGCAAGGAGACGCATAATAAGGTAAGATAAGGCCCAGTGTGGCAGCAGGGAAGAGGAGACGACAGAATCTTTCTGTTCTGTCTTCATCTTTCCATCAACCTCTCTTTCTCAGGAGGAACTGTACATCTGTGTGTGTGTGTGTGTGTGTGTGTCTAGACATCAACTTCAGTTTGAGATTCAGCTTTGAGACAAGCCTGTCAGTTCCTCTGAACATACTATTTGAGGCGGTTTTGTTTGCCACACAATTCACAGCTTGCGATGACTAAAATGGCCTTCTGAGGGCTTTAATACTGGGTTCTGTCCAGATGCTGCCTCGTAGTTTTGCTACCACACTGCTTCCCTGTTCTCCTGTTCAAATGAAGACTTTTTCATTGCTCTACTTGAACATTTCAAATAGAGAGAGGTATGATCAATATTTTGCGATCAATGTTTTAATGAATCAAAAGGACAAACTGATTGGATGCTACCTTCCCACTACCAATCAGGAGCTGGACAAAATGAGTGACTAGAGATAGATATTTTGTTGGTAGAGTCTGGACAGATAAAGGAGAGTGAATATTGGACTTCAATTCATGAGGTGGACACAAACATGATTACAAATGAATGCTAATGTTGCTCACTCCCTGCCAAATGTTTAAGTAAGACTGTTTGCTACCAATGCAGCTATATCAATTCAAAAGGTCATAATTTGTTGTACTCTAACTTATTAAGGCAGGTTTGATGGCAAAATGCGCTGCAAAGTAAGGCAGTTAATGGTCTGACTTACAGTTTTCTTTATGCAATGAATTTTACAGTACTACTTCTAGGAAAGTACAAATAAAGTTTTAAGAATCATAAACTGGGCACTTCCAGTAGAGTTGCACGGTAGCTAAAGGTAGAAGACTGTACTAATTAGCATCCAACTAAAAATTCATGTATCTGGCTATATCTGATTGTTGTGCTCAGCTGGTTATTCCTTATTTTAGACAGGTTAATAATATAGCAGAAATATTACAAAAGGTCAGTAACGGTCAGGAGATGGAGACATTTTCTCCCCAAACTGCCAAGGATATTAAGAAAAAAAAAAACAAGAGCTGTCAAACGTGGTTATCCCTTCATCCCCAACCACTCATCCCCATCCTTCGATCCTCCATCCCTTCATCCCTCTACCCACCTCCCATCAAACCTCTGACTGACAGCCGTCCCTGTGAGGCCTTGTTGTCTGAGAAAACACACATACGCACACCCACACAACCATCTGATCTGATGCCACGACTCCCCTTCAGTGGTGCCGCTCTCCTGTTTTGTTGCATCCTGACAGGCCGATGTTGGGTTGTGTTAGCTTGTGAATGTGTTCTGGGCTTCAGGGGTCAGAGCCGCAGGGCATTCTCAGCGCCCAGATGTGGACTTGCCCTGACGTCTCTGGCCAAGCAGAAAGCGCCGAGAACAACCCTGCACATGTGCACTAGGTGATAATAAAGACCTGCATGTGCATAGACATGCAATTGAGGCACATTGAAGCTGCATGGTGAATTGCTTAGGTTTGCCTAATTAGACACTGTGGGGGTTCAAGTAGGTTTAGTGGAGGAGGAATTGTATGTAGGAAAACCAAAAAAAGAAATTGCTCTTTTTCAGTCTGTCTTCTCAAAATCATGTTCCCTTTACCTTTTAGGACTAAAGTGGAAAAAATACCAAAACCAAAACTCAGACCAACCGGAAATTTAGTAATTGTAGATCTTCACTAAGTATTGAATGTAATATTTCTTGTTGAACAATTTGAACCTGTGTAAATTTTGAACCCAACTTTAAACACTGGAGCACTGATTGACATGCATTCGGAAAAATAGGAAATCCCAAATTGACACAGCTCCGACACAGAATTTTTTTTACCAAGTTAATTGAGGCAGTCAGTATCAACAAACTGAAACAGCTAACAGGATGAAAGAAAAGAAGATGAAAAGAGATGAAAATGTAATCCAATCAAACTTTTAAAGTCAATAAAGTCTCAAAGAATTGATGAAGAGAAATAGAGTGCAAACACTTACAGCAATAGTGGCAAACTAATCAGAAGGCAGAACAATAGTAAAACAAAGTCAATTAATTTGTGTGTTTATGTGTGTCTAGGTATGGTTGGAGGCTCATGAGAGGGAAGACAAAGAGACCAATTTCCCTTATTTTTTTTTTAAAGAACAGCCTCTCTAGCTGTGACTGTCCTATAAAACTACACTCCCATTTATTAGCTGCATATCCAAGGTCTGCTGGAGGTCTTGAGGGCATTTTGAGACCTGGAGTCTGAGGTGTGATGCCACGAAACAGTGAAAACAGGTCTACGAGTTCAACTCAAATCTTTTTAGCGGCGCTCCCAGTTAGCGCATCCTTCACTTGCTGCCAGAAAGGGGCAGCAACTCCTACACCCTCCGAATTTAGTCGTGATTGTCCTTTTTTTTTAGCTTGTGTACCAGACCTCCTTTGCAGTGACATTGTCACAATTTCTCCTTGAGCAATTACTTGCTTTTCCATCCTACGCAGAGGAACACATTCGAAAAAATCTCAGAGGAAAAGAGCCAGCCAGCTTTAAGCTGTCCAGTAAGTCTAAGCTGTGTGTCCACGATATGTCTGAGGTAGTGCTTACTGCTCTTTCTGTTTGCTCAACCTCAGCAAAGCTCATTGTAGTTTTTGTATCTTTCTCCTCATTTACCCTTTTTTCTCCTTCCCAGAGAAAAGCGCTCTGTTTTCCCAGCTTTGAAAAAAAGAGAGCTTCAAAAAAAAAGACAGAAAGAAGGGGATAGTTTTTTTGTTGTTTTTTTACTGAATGAAGCGGAAGGAAACGGCAGTCACCTATGGATGTGCCTGTTTGCAGACTGTTTGTGTGGAAAGGTATTGATCCAAGCAGATAATCCAGTGGTTAGTTCTGGTTTGGAGTGTATGAAGATTAGCTCTCCCTCCCTCTCTTTCTGTCTCTCTCCCATTCCCTCTTTGTCTCTCTCTCTCTCTACCATCTCACACTGTGTCTATCTCTCCCTATCCCCCTCCTCTCCCTCCCTGGCTCACCTCCCTCTGCCCGCCTGCCTGCTGCTTACAAACACACAGCTCATTTCTGTCTGGCGGCTCGTCATCTTGCCTGTTCACTGGAGCCTGCTGCTGAAGACTGAGAGGACCTGAGACACGCATGTGGCAGGCTGCCAACCTGTTTGTGTGTTTTGGATCACTGGTGTCTTTATCCAGACACTGTGCGTGTGTGTGTGTGTGTGTGTGTGTGTGTGTGTGTGTGTGTGTGTGTGTGTGTGTGTGTGTGTGTGTGTGTGCGCGTGTGCGTGTGCGTGTGCGTGTGCGTGTGCGTGTGTGTGTGTGTGTTTCTGTCTGTCTGTCTGTCTGATAGCAGAGATCAGGTGAGGAGTGGTGATGCGTTTCGAGTACCTTCTTAATCACACAAGGTCCTCAGCACACATGTGCATGTGAGACAAGACACATCTCCACATATAAATATACACACATCGATTCTCAGCCATTGATTTTGTGATTCTTCCGTGCCCTGCCCAAACAGTGTATGTTTCACTCTGATGGGTGGACCGTAAATGTGCAAGTTAGTGCTTGTAATATGTGTATGAGAATGTAGAATAAGAGCTGAGAAGCAACAAAATGAATGACAACCCTATCAGTCTTGGTAATTGAGTTACACTTTCCCATTTAACTTAGTAGTTTCCTTTTACTAAGAGGAAACTTTTCTATTTGCATTTCGTTTTGAATTTCCCGACAAGCTTATTGACTCAGGGACAGCCAAGACTTGCTGAATTCAAAACAGCAGACTCATAATCTATGGATTGTGTGTTTGTTGGTTCTTGCACAAAATTAAACGGTTCAAAAGGTTTTTTTTTGTTTGTTTTTGTTTTTTTAAATTAATGCTGGTATTACATGTATAAAAATTTCATGATGCACTTTGAGAGCTGCACATAAATGCCTTTATATCATCTAACATGCCAGAAAACATTATGCTTGCTAGTAACTGTAGCACCGGGCATCTCAAAGAAGCTTTGATTTAATCTTGTTCCTTATATACTGGTTGAAACCCTGACGGCCTGCTTTCTCCCATCTTTTTCCTTCTTTTGTCCACCCACTGCATCCTCCTCCTCTGTCCTCCTCCCACTCCATTGTTCTCTAGGTGTAGCCGAGGTGATAGTTTTGGTGGGAGGTCGTCAGGCGATCGGGATGAACCAGCGCTCCCTGACAGCAGTGACATGTTTTAACCCCCAGAACAGTAAGTGGTATCCACTGGCCAGCTTGCCCTTTTACGACCGCGAGTTCTTCAGTGTCATCTCAGCAGGGGACAACATCTACCTGTCAGGTGAGTTAAATAGCCCACTGCAGCAGCACAATTGTATCTTTCCTGTCATTTAGTGGCATGGAGCAGGATGGAAGTAGATGCCGTCACTTTATCACACTGCAATAGTGAAAGGTTTTCCCTGCATCCACGAACATTTCAAATTTAATTTGGTAATAAAAGACTTGAATACAAATTATGTATATCACTGTAAAGTTGGTTATAATCAATAATATAAATAGGGTGGAACTTGGAATCTTTTTTTCTATATTTCACCAAGTCAGACTCAATAAAATATAGGAAAAAATCAGCTACAAAGGACACTTCAGTAACACTGAATTATCTGTTGTTATGGTGCCATCATACTGCAACTAGTGTACAAAAACTAAAATCCTACCTTGAATTGAGTTAAATCTTGATCTTTGAAACAGACGTTGACAAAACAAAGTTGCCTCAAGAAACTCAGTTTTTAAGCCAACACGAGTGAAAAATCTTCAAAGCAAGACTTGGCAGGCAAAAACACTACCTTTTCATCTGCTGTTCAATTTTGACATTTTGGACTATTTTTCTTTCATACTATGTCATCTTTCAGACTAGTCTAAAGATAATATCCAAAATACACATTTATCATTTGATTTTACTGCATTTTATATATTTGTGTCTGTAGCATTCTAACGCAACACACAGCACCTCAGTTGTTGTCTGCACCATGTCATCACAGGTGTCGTTGTAAAGCTCGCTCTCTCTCCTGCTCAATGCTATAGGATCTGAACATGATCATTTCCTTTCAGCAGCCAGTCCTGAGGGTGAAAAACATGAAATTGTGAGAAAAAAATGTTTCCTCATTCTCTGAGCCACGAATCTCCACTTCAACAGCACATTCACCCCACCATCAAATATATCCTACTACTGTAGAAGGTTTCTACAATGGTTTTATTCATATATCATGAATAGACTGGTTTATACAGCATTTTATTCCTAAAAATGTGACATAAGTTGTTTTTTTTTTCTTTTTTATAGCTGTTGGCAGTAATTTCTGTTTTATGGAGTGATAAATAGAGGAACCAAAATCCCCTTCAAAAACCATTGACTCTAATAGCGTCTTCCCTTAAATAGTTGCGGGTGCCTATATTTACCTCAGCTGCATAACTTAACAGGCCCTTATCTGATGCAGGCTCAGAGGCAGGCCTTTATATAATTTCCCTCTGTTTAGTAAGTATAGAGTAATTGGTCATATTTTAGTAGGAAGGCTTGTTTTGACCTCCTCCTGTTTGTGCTTTTAAAGTTATTGCATTACACTGTTAATACAAATTCAACGCTAATTGCACTCATTTTATATTAAAAGTGTTTTAGTCCACAGAACCCCCTCATTTCTTAACATGGCTTTTATTGTGAAAAACCTGCAGGCATAGTATATGCAAGAACAGGATGACAGAGCAAAGTGGATCAGAATGAACAAAAAAGTGTTGATAAAAACACGATTATATTGTTGAATTTATTAAATGAAAGCAGTAGAAATGTTGCATAATCTTAGTTGATATGCACATCATTTGATAGGGACTAATCGTGAATCCCCTCTCATATTTCCACTGTGCCTGCATTTTGGGGGCTGGCCTAATTTGTTTGTTTGAACTTTTAATTGACTGCCAGTTTTTATTTGGGAAAATATGACATGTCAGTAAAATAGAACAACACTTTTGAACCTGGCTTTATTCAATGTTCAGATTTCTGTAATGGAAATGTATGCAAATTACTTTACATTTAGTTAGATAATACATCATTTGTATATTTAAAACAACTTGTAAAGCAAAAAAATATTGTTTTAATGTAAGACGTTAATGTAATCAACTGGGGAACTTTCATGGGAATAACTCTTAGTTAAAATATACCATATACACAAGAATCGCTATTTGATAGACCATGAGGTGAGATTATTTGGCCTTCATAAATTAGTAAATAGTAGTTTTGTCTGTTTTATTTATGCCTCCATCTTTAGTGATGTGGATGGTAAAAATACATGAAAGTCTTACATCAAGAGAAGCAAAGCACTGAATTTCTAGTCTCTGAACTCGTTTGGTTAAGTCCCTTGCATCATAATGAGAGAAGGTCCTTGACATTCCTGACTTCTAATTGAGGACATTTTCACTCTGTAACAGATATGGTTTGGCAAAGTGAAGCTACCTAGGCCATTCCTCGCTTCCTGTGACCTTTGCAAACAGTTGAAGAATTTTAAAAGGCTGACTGCCCTCAGAGCTTAATCATCTGTTGCTTTGAAAGCCTTCCTCTGCCCAACTCTGCAGACAACTTTGTCTGTTTTTCCAGAAGAATCCTTTTTGTATAGATGTCACTTCTATTTACCTTCTGTGGAGTTTTTTTTTTTTTTTATACTTGATTTTTTTCTCTGTCTGGCTTTACAGTTGCTGCAGTGTTCTGCAGTTTATTTTGTTCCATAGTGGCACACTGTGCACTCTGTGACTCCCTCTATGAGACACCTTTAAGTTGCTCCTCCAGAGGTAGACTGAATTTCTCCCTCCACGGTCCATTTGTGCGAGAATCCTGCACGGTACTCAGACCTTGACATTGAACTGTGGAAATGCAACAGGATTTGTCCTGCATGTACCTTTCCTCTCCCTCTTTTCATATAAATGTAAATTTGTGTTTGGGCATTGGAACAGGTCTGCATGTGTCCGTTGGGAGTCAGACAGCCAGTGGGGAAATCAGAGGTGTTCTAGCTAGCCAATCAATGGGCTCCAGTCTGTAACCTTCCTCACTCTGAGAGCAGGGTCACTGAGTCACGGCCGGTGTTACATGTCAGACTACACAGCTAACAGGGCTGCTTTTAGGAGAGCTGAAACAAGTACAGTTTTGTTGGTTGGCTGGTTAACTAGTCAGCAAAGCAGAAAACTACTTTCAGTAAGTTAAAGTTGTTCAACTCTGTGACTTTTTCTAGAAACTTAAAAAACACACACCATATTTAGTGGGTGAAGATTTCAATTCTGAATAGAGAACAGTTTGAAGAAAGATGGAAAGAAGGAAAAAGAAATATGGTTCGATATCTTAATCTGTATCCTCTCATCATCCCATGCCTACGCGTTGCATATATATAGTACAGCTCTTTGTGACCTAATAGTTCCAGGTAGTCAGAATGACAGGTACTCAACTAGGAGCTAAGGTTCTTCTATGTTCTTCTATGTTGGAACCAATGATGGATCCAAAAAAATGCAACACCTGAAATGCAATTTTTTCACAAAAAAGAGAAAAGTAATTCTGTTGCTCTTTGTGTTTAATGGAACGGGATTTTTAATTATATGTTTGATCGGATGTAATGAATGAGCGAAGATGTTTAAAAGAGACTGAAAAGTTCACACACGCCTCCAGTTGACAATCTGCTTTGTTTACCCAGTTCATGGTTTATTTCTCTTTAGGAGCACAACTGTGTCGAAACTAATGTTCATGGGGGAACTGACAATATAAAGTTGTTTTTAACATTAATATAACATTGCAATAAAAATTTCCATACTTTGTCCTAATATTTACATTAGAGTCTACCAGTACTTATTTTGTGAATGAAGCGGCACACAAGTTGAATCACCTTCAATGTCCTGAACCATCGGAAAGTGCCTGTCCTGGAGCAGAGACTTTTTATGCCTCTGTGCCGGCAACAGCCATGGCTGGAGGCATCGTGTTTCGTGACTTAAAAGGATGAACTCAAACTGAACTGGTCATTGTGACATTACGTCCGGGCCGTTCGTGTGAACATGATACATCAGGAACGCCTGGAGGGAATTTCATTACATCTGGCACAAACGTCCACTGGTTAGAATTGCTGGTCAAAGGTCAAGGTCCCTATGACCTCACCACACATTTTTGGCCACGACTAAAGAATTCATATGCTAATTTTGATAAAATACACTCAATACCTTTTATTCAATTCCTTCGAAGTGTTCACTAATATTATACAAGTCTGGACAGATGTAGATTTAAACTGCAACTTGACTGGTTGGCAGAGGCATACATCCGTGATGCGGTAATCATAGTTGTTACCTGGATCTATCATGGAGGATGTCATTTTAGTTTTCATTCATTAGGATAAAATCCAGGATGTTACCAATGTTCCTCTGTTTTTGAAAAGATTCTTGGTTTCCCTCGGGGAGTGTCTGTGCTGGAAACACCACTGTATTCAACCTACATATCCAGTATAATAACCCTTATTTTATATATTTCAGGTGGCACAGAGTCTGGTGTAATGGTGGCTGACGTATGGTGCTACATGTCCCTGTTGGACAACTGGAATCTGGTGTCCCGGATGACGGTGGCTCGCTGCAGACACAACAGCCTCGTATATGACGGCAAACTCTACACCATCGGAGGACTGGGTGTATCAGGGAACCTGGACCATGTGGAGAGGTAACGGTCACACCAACTCAACAGCAGCTTGTCTCCAAACAACAAACGCCTCTGGTAGCTCCCAGCCGGTGACTGCTCAGCGCCACACAACTATAACCCCAATTTGACAGCCATCTCTGCACACACATGCGGATGATTGTACAAAAGTAGGTGGATGCTGAGAAATCCAATTTGGGCAAATAAATATTCACACTGCGCAGTGAAACGTGGCAGATGGTGTGGCATGCAGTGGTGCGGTGCAGCATATTGCAAAAGTGGTTGGACAGGTTTGTTAGCATTTTCTGTGAGAGCAAAAGGTGCGGAGGAATGAATCTAAGCCAGAGCATATTAAATGCCCACAGCTGTGAGTGTTGTTGGGGAGCGACTGAGGCCCTCTTAGTTGTTTGTGAGTGGTGCATGAGTGAGAAGATTTGCTTTCAGAGAGCAGAGTAGTATACTGTGTGTGATTCTATCCACTTAAGAATCGACACACCACGACACTTGACTTGAAGGTCGTCTGCTGTGGCCCATTCAGCTGGGTCTTTTCTTCTTCTTTTCTTCTTCTTCTTCCTCTTCTTTTTTTGTTGTATTTGTTGAAACTCCAGCATAAACCAGACACAGACAGTTTTCTCATCGAGTGTAATGAATTTCTAGTTGCCTAAATATGAATAGAGATTGTCCAGATATGATAATTGATTCATATCACTTGAGTTTGAGTTTTGGAACACTGCTCCCATTTCTCATTTTTCCCTCCAACGAGGGCTGAGGAGTGACTTTCAGCAGAGAGAGGGGGCTAACTCCCCCCACACAGCAGAGCGAGATTAACCAAAGCAATCAAAAGAACATTACTGAGTATATTAGAGCAGGCCGCTGCCGCTCATTACCTAGCAGCTCAATTGATCTCCAAAGCTGTTCGCAAGACACAACAGTCCTCCAAATGAAACAGCCTAATTTGATATTTCCCCATAATGCTGCCATACAGTGTCGTTATGACAGGGGGTAGATGGAATATTCACCCCGTAATGGAAATGCATTTGATTCCTCTGTCTCTAAGCTGCTTAATGTGAGAGCTGCCGGTGCATCTAGGGCATTCACTGCTCCAAAGAAATCACAATTTTACCATGTGATGTGTTTGTGTGTATTTCTCTGTCTGTGCCCTTGTGTGGTTTGTTTGGTTGTTTTGTTTTGTTTTGTTTTTTTTTGCTTTTTTTGCAATCGTGGAGCTCCTCCGAGGCCCTCAGCTACCGGACTCAATTATCAGCACCATAAAAGTTTAACCTACTTTGCCTCTCTCCAAGAACTGCCAGAGGCCTCCTCGCTTGATATCACTGCCCTAGTGCAGCACTCTTGTAGTTTGCATTGGCTAGGGAGAAATAACCCACACATACCGGACAAACTGTTGGAACTCGTAGTATTTTGGAAGAAAATGCATGGTGCTCAAGAGTGAAGGAAACCATTTGCAGCATAGGGTCAAGTTTTTATCATATGGCCTCATCATGTAAAAGCTAACAGCTCTCTCAAGTTGTTTGAGCAGTCAACTGGCTTGTTTCTAAGCAACCCAGGCTTTTATTTTGTCTTTTTCAGAAGCTGCTATGCAGAGCGAGAGTCAAAATTGAGTCAGAAAGATCCAATGACTCACTATTCTATGAATAAAATGCTTAAATAGATTAAAGTTTGTGCTTTTAGAGGGGGCATAGGGAGGGAGTTTATCTATGTCTGATAGTCTTATTATGGGCATTCCTGCTGATATAATTAAATTTCATGGTTTTTGTGTTATTTTTTTATAACAATGATTACAAACGCATTGTTTTTCATTTAAAAGGCGCTACTGGGGAAAAAAAACAAAGGTACTGTAAAAGTTGGACATATTTTACTTCCTATAGATAAAACCATATTAGATTTTGTGTTATTGCAATATAAGTTTAGGTTGGGACGAAGAAATTTTATCCTCAACATTGGTAATGTTACTTTTTCAATAAGAAATATATCATAGGCTTGTAGCCATCTTAGATATCCGGTGATATTTTCCACTGTAATATTAGTAAACTGATTGAATAAGCCCTGTGTTACAGCTCTCACAACTTTCAGATATCAGTATGTGTGCCTCTAAAGAGAAAGTACATGTTTTCTTTGTTGAGTGTGTGAAGCAAAGCTAATGGTGTTGGGTTGTGTAAAAAAAAAAAAAAAGAATTTATTATTTAATTTTGATATGAAGAGTTGTTTACCTCAAAGATATTTTTGAATACATGGTATTCAATAGCTGTGATCGACATGAATACCCATGTTCAAGCCATAGTACATTTTTAAAACTTTGAGTAAATTTCCAGCCACTTTTCAAAGTAGTTTGAGCTACAAGAGCCATTCAACATACCTACATCCCTATTGCATCACCAAAGTGAAATTAATGTCTGTTGAAATGTAAACAGTGAAAGAATTGGGCGACAACAAAGACAAGATAATTTGTCCTCTTCGTCTAGGACTTCAAAACAAACATCAGCAAGGCTCACTGACAGCCAGATTATACCACTTACCAACAACACCGTCACACAAAGCCCCTCTCCAACCGGAAGCAAGACCTCACAGTCATGCCACAAGGATGGGGGCTAAAGAACTTGAAAAAACAACATTGGTCCGGGCTTCCGACTGCGACAATTTTGTCTCATTTTGCAACCATTTTTGGAGAAAGTGCCAGAATTTTTTTATAACTGGAAGAACCAGTGCACCTTGCAAATATGCCCTGTGCCCCTTTTTTATTCTTAAATCATCTTGAAACACCAGGGGGGAGCGAAAATTTGAGTGTTATTCTGTGGGTGTGCATGTGTGTGAATGAGGGAGAGATGGAGGTTGATTAGGATTGAGAGCTAACACAAGGCTCTTGTTATAACAACATGGGATGGCGACACTTCTACACAAGATGTCATATACCTGTGTCCAGTCTGTAAGTACCATCACTCTAACTTGGCCCTTTGGTGACAATGAAACAAACCATCACTTTGTTCTTCAAAAGAAAAGGTAATTCAGACCCTCCTGGGCCATCACAGTCCCAAATTTTTGATGAGGAAAATTCAGCTGAGGAATCGGCAGGTGATCTAGTGTTGAAAAAGGTAGTTTAGGTAGTTTATCGGGCTAAGTAACTGCAAAGAAAGGAACGCCGTGTATGATATGCACTGTTCTTGGTGTGGCCCAGCATTTGCGGGGAACACTGGCTGCCCACTTTCCGACAAGTAACACTCGTAAAGCACAACAGCAGCATAAAGCATAAACTATGCAGTTGCCTCACCCAGCAGCATTTCGGAAGCAGGAGTCTACTAATCATGCTGTAGAAAAGGGGGATGTTTGCTAAGCGGAGATACATATGAGGACAGACTTCCTTGTTTACTTGTTACATTTGCATAAGTATAATTTGGAGTCTCTGTTTAAAAAAGCACTACTTAACTTAATTTGTTTCTCTTAAAGCACTACTTCTCTTTCACAAGACATTGTTATTTCTGTAAATTGTCTATTTTGTTACCAAAGCATTTATCAGTAATACAGTAAAGGTTGAAGAAAGGTCGTTGAAGTAATCGATTTTTCAGCTCCGCTCTTAAATTTTGTGCTTGTGTACCTTAAAATTTCAGTAGGGAGCACGAGTGCTATAAGTGGAAAAGGTTGGTCTGGAGCCCTTTATGTACATTAAAACAAGCCTATAAAGGCTAACTTTTGAAATAAGAATAAACATATTTTTACTCTTACATATGAACGGTCGAGTCAGTAAAAACAGACTTACCCATACAGCCTTGGTCGGGTATGACCAGTAGCTCATGCTGGATAATGTTAGCAAGCTTTAATAACTTTAGAGTCAGCTCACAAGGTTTTTGACTCTTCTCTACTTTTGCTATTGTTTCACTGTTTTAGCTTTTAACATTATGCTGTAATTGACACTTTTGGACCCAGTGGCCAGAAAAAATAACATAGGCTTGCTCTCATCTTGTTTGTGATCCTGAACAAGTTTTAAATGGGTTATCAAAGTGAGACTTGAGGAGTATTTTGGTAACCGTATCCCGATTCAGTCTACTGTGTTTTTTGCAATAATGTATTCCAAGATAAAATATTTAAATGATGTAATGGAGACAGCAAGGGAGGAAGTTTTGCAGCAGAAAATGCATGTTTGTTTTGCAGAGGTAGAATGAATGCACAAGATTAAGGAGGATTTGTGAACAACAGGCAGTTGGTCTGTCAGATCATCTCAAAAGATAGGTGCTATAAATCATACACAATCTCAACAGCTTGGTAAGCACTTGACACATTAACAAAATCCGCAATTTATTTCATAAACCATTATCAGGTGTTTATTTAATTCTTCAGATCCTTTTTTTTCTTCTGTAACAAGATACAGCACAAAAGCAGAATTAGACTAATCATTTGTGTGAAATGTTAACAAAAATTAAGCACTGTTTTCTCAACAACCAAACTGATACACCTTCCTAAATTTTGAACCTCTCGAAGACCTACAAAGGTTGAAATCTTTTGCTTTTTTTCACCTTTCAGTTGAAAAGCACTGTAACAACGTAAAAGCTTATTTTATGACTCTGGAGTACCTGAAGTTTGCTTCCACATAAATAGAAACTTTTTTTTTCCTTTATTACCTTAAAAAAAATCATGTTTTGGCTTAGGTTACATATGAATCATTACACAAATCTCACGAGTGTGTCAGGAAAAAGAAACATTTTAAGAATATCAAGATCTCTTTTCAGGCCATTTCTGAAGGCATTTGTCCATATCTGCTTTGATAAATGAGCCCCATTAACTGCTGATCCTTTATTTTGTAGCTAACTGCAAGATTTGGCAGTTGTGGCTCTACTGTGAGAAACAGTTGGCTCTAATGCAGCTCAGTGTTGTTGGGCCAAAACTCTAAAGCTAGGTAGCCAGTACACAGCAGGACTAAGTCCTGGCCAGTGGAGATAAGGGAACAGTTACTTAAGCCCTTTTGTCACCTCCACATGAAGAGGAAGAACTGCATGGGTCTGAAGTGCGGTTGTAATATGGAGAGTTAATAACATTCAAAAATCATTAGTCAGTGTATGTGAATGGCTGCCTTGTTTGATATGCAGATGGCTGGTGGGGATTGTATCTGAAAGCTGAGGAATGGCATGAAACGCTGCAACAGCCAGAGTTGATTTGCTCCGCTCATAGCGTGATTGATGCGGAGATTGTTTACACACAGCCAATCTTTTTCCATTATGTATGTGCACTTCTGTGCTCACTTGTGTGTTCCCGTACTCACTGTTCCTTGAGTGTATGTACATACTGTATGTATGCCTCTGTTCACTCGCTCGTGTTTATTTGTGTGTGTGCCTTTCTCTGTGTCTGCATATCTCAGCCAAGGTCTCTCACCTTCCAGCTCTGGCTCTAAAGCACACTGCCTTCTAATTTGCAGTCCTTCCTGCCTTCCCCGCTTCCCATCCCTCCATCCGTCTCACCGCGGGTTTCACGCTCCTAACCGTGAAATTCACCCACATTCACAATTATGTCTTCAATCAGAGCCATCTCAAAGCTAGTAGGATGTAGCCTTTCTTTGGGAATGACAGGAGGTCCAAATCAACACCCAGAGGACTGAGCAGGCTTATTCCATTCCACTCCCCACAATAATGACTGACAGATTTTTAGGGATGGGAGCAGCCAAGTTCGGGAGGCTTTTAACTTGCAATCAGGTACCCAGGGCCTGCATGCTCCACAGCATGTTGATCCATCAGCAAACCAGTATGATTGCAGATATTGAATAATTCATTGGTGTCTAATGATGTGTCAATCACAGATGGTTTTGTTTTATTTATTACGCTCTGTGCACAGGTTTGTGCGTCCTCCAAGCTCTATTGCAAGTTAATATTGCATGAAGAGTGTTAGCAAAATGACACTGAGTACAGCAACTAGCTTTTCTCATCAGGGATGTCGTGCTGTTTGGCTAACAAGTTTGGAGGAGAGAGTAGCAATTTGCAAAGACCATGTTCTCTTCCTTTTTATGGCTTTTCAAACTAAAATGATCTTTCAAATTGCAGCACATAAAAATGTGCCCGTAAAATCTGTGAAGAAAGCTCCACTGTTCGTTTGTTGTTTTACAGATTCATTAACTGGCACATTTGTTCCTGCTATATTGTGTAAGTGTGCTTGCACTTTGCTGCTGTATTTGGTCATAGTGCTGATTGTCAGGATTGTGGTTTCTCCATCTCCATGAAGGTTTCTTACAGCCTTACTCTGACTAAATTAGTGTCGTTATCCTTCTCAGACCACAGCCCTCCTCTATCCATTTCTTGAGTTTCACTTTTTTCTTTAAGTGCCGTTATATTTTGACCAACATAAGGTTGGTCATAACATCTCAAGATTGTTGGCTTAGTCTGATGCAGGAGGCAAATCCTAATGCCTCGAAAACCTTGCAAGGGAGCATTGAATGGCTCCCAGGGAAATATCATCAAATCAGCCATGACCAAGAACATACGGGGAGATGGAGATTCCAGCAGGAGGTTTCATCCTGCCTCACACTGCACACAGTTGAAGTCTTCTGTGGGCTGGATCTGTGAACTGACAAGTCCTTAAGCAATTGGTGTCCATGGGGGTGTGCATGCTGGGTTGCCAGTCACCCAGAGAAAGGTCCCCTTCTGTGGGACACGAAGTGGGGGGGGGGGGTGGAGGATACCCCACGCTGCCCTCTTAGAAGCAAGGGGCCTCAGCTGCCTTTTGAGTTTTGGTGAGGCAGGGTTTGCCTCCTGGCTGCCACGCTGAGCATGCTCTGATGGGGATCTGCTCCTTTGTCTGCAGGCAAAAAGAAGCTGTCAAGAAGCCAGAAAGAGGAGCTCACGGTCAGTCCACTACATTCAGACTTACTTAGCTCACACATACAGCCATCAACCTATAGATTTTACTCCCTGAATGCACATTCATTTTAAATACATGCACGCACACACACACACACACACACACACACACACACACACACACACAAAACCGTGAATGTAAACAGACGGCTCTGACACGCATGCAACACAATGACTTGGATATGAAGGTCCTCCTTTGTCCTCTTCAGATCTCTGCCCAACAGCACTCTCTTTTGGAGACAACGGGGAAATAATCAGCTGGCTGATGATGCTATTAACAACGGCGTGCCCTGCCGCTCCGTACCTCCGGGTGTTATGGACCCTTTAGCAAAAGAGTCAAGAAAGAGGGAAAGAGAGAGAAGAGGAGACGGCCAAGAAGAGTTTAGCAGCCCAGAGTCGACAGGAGAAGATGGAAGGAGTGTGTAGATGCAACAGCCCCCAGGTTGGCCTATGAGCTCTGCACAATCAGTCACACTGCAACCACTGGGCTCATGCGAAGGCAACCTCACTCTTCTCCATCAGCCCCCTCTGCCTCTCCACGGCAATAATGAAACTGATGCACTGCAGTGCACGTCTTTCATATGTCACTACGTGTGTTACTGTATGGAACTGTTTTAATGTACTAGGTCAGGCAGTGCCTAGAGCTAGTTTTAGAGGGGGAGAGGGGATGGTGGGAAAGACAGCCGTCCCCGGTAGCCCCGCAGCATGGTACTGTGGTCGGGGACAACAGGCTCCCAGAGCCCCCCTACTGCGGCGGTTCACCCCTGCTGAGCTAATCCCCTGCTCCTCAGGATTAACCAACTTCACAGCGTTGGCCCCTACTGCGCTGTCAAGGCACCGGTTACCTCCAACCCCCCCACGTACGCACACACACACACACACACACACACACACACACACACACACACACACACACACACACACACACACTTATACTCCCTCATTACCCCTCGAGAGCACCCCTCTCTCCTCTGAAACTTCAGTATTTATTTTAATTTCTCTTGTCTCCGTCTCCACTCGTCTCTTTTTACTGCTCATCCCCCATCCTTTGCATGTTGTAGCTCACTGACAACAGTTCCTGTTTACATTATGAAGCTAACCCTTCAGTTTTATGAATTTGAATGCATGTTTTCCTACCAGGTATCCTTTGGTTTCCTTTCAGCAAAATATGAAAAATATTAGCAAACTCTTGAAACTTGTTTAAATTGTGTAATCCATCACAGTGAACAACAAGGCTGCATATGTCAAAGTTACATTACATTTATGAGGTAATGCAGTGCAGACTTTGTAACTAAATCCATTCTTGAACACTTAATTAGCACTAGTGCTGACATGATTAGTGAATCAATGGATTTGATAATCCCCAGTAACTTAATCATCAATAGTTTGCCATTTGTCAAGTCCTGTGAAAACCTGATTCCAGCTTCTAAAAATTGAATATCCTTTTCTTTGTATTCTTATCATTGTAAACTGAATTTCCTTCAGTTGTAGACTGATGATAGGACAAAAGCGATTTAAAGGGCTTTTTTTTGTTGTTGTTGTCGTTTTGTTTTTCTGACATCTTATAGACAAAAGAATGATCGGTCCATTGAGAAAATACTCTGCATGGACAATAATAAACAACAAAAATAACTGGTAGCTGTAGCCCCTAATACAATGAAACAAAAATGACATAAATAATGAAAATCTTGAAATCTGCTGTTACTGTACAACTTGCTTTTGAAAGTGGTCATCAAAAAATCAGTTATGCATGATTTGTAATGAAGCAGCTAAAAACAAAATAGTACTGTCCTTTAAGCTACTTTGGTTTCTCTGATCAGAGGCACATTTAAAACATACTCATTTTAAACTGTGTATGTCCAAATTTCTATGTTTTTAAGACTTTTGAATGTTATCACATGTCTCACGTACTACACAGCCTTTCATTAATGTGTGCTTCTTTGTTGTGTGATGACAGAGAAGCCTTTTCTTTTCTTTCTGCGTACTCTGTGTACTTGCACAGTCATTTCCCTGCTGCAGTTAGCTGCCAATTTATGTCTCAGAGATTTTGAGGCTCCAGGGTTTAAAAAAAGAGTGGGCCCAAATCAAGCTGATCATCACGTCTCTCCCATATTTCTCTCTCTCCATGCCTCCTCGCCTCCCTCTATTCTCCCCCCCGGTTTTCTCTTTTAACCACAATCTCCAAACTCCCCAGAACCTTCTGTCCCATTGCTCCCTCTGTCTCTTCACAACACTGATTAGGTGGGCAGGAGATGATGGGTGTATTTGGGGCCTGTGAGGCCGCTGATGTTGAATCTGTCTGACATGCTTGAGCAAAGACAGTGTCTCCTCTTCATTGCCTTCTAATGGGGCACTGAGGTCTCTGAGACATCGTGGTAGATGGTGAAGAGAGCACTCGTGTGCGTGTGTGTGCGTGACAGTTATAGAGAAACAGCGGTGGTAGGTGGGCCCGAGGATGGTATGATGGAAAGGCAGAGTGAGGCTGCAGGTAAAGTGTAGTATGAGCCTTATGTGCTTTTGCCTCATCAATAAATGATGGCCTGGCACCTCAGACAATTTCCAGCCTTATACCAACAGGCCAGTCATTTTTCTCTGGCCTTCTCTCTGTTTCCGTGCCTTTTTCTACCATCTTCTTCTCTTTTTCACCCTCCATCTCTCTATCAAAGACTGACATGGAAAAAACACTCACATAAAAGAAGCATATTCCGTTTGTATCTCCCTCTTTTACTCTCATATAGAGCTACCACCCCATAAGACATCCAGTCAGTCAGGTTGGAGCAGTGTGTTGCTGACTAATTATCAGTGGTTAGGATGTGACAGATGCTGCTGAAATGGTTGGCAGTCCACCCGTAGGAGGAAGCAACACCTGACCTTTAGAAAGCATGGCCCTGGCAAACTATCGTAGTATCTAGACACTGCACCTCGCCAGCACTCAGGGAGGGATTGATGCTGGAGGTGGGAGGGTTAGTTGTTATATATAGATTTGTCCTGTGTGTGCATGTCCAAGGTTAAGGTGCTCACATCAGCAGGAGATTAGTGCAGACAGAAGTGCTATTTTGTACAAGTCCACGTGTTAGCCTGTGAGCACACCAGTAAAGATGAGTATTTATGAACTATGTATATATATATATATATATATATATATATATATATATATATATATATATATATATATATATATATATATATATATGTGTGTGTGTATGTATGCACAGTATAAATATGAATAACCTCCTCTGCCCTTATTGTAAATAAGTGGATTTCTTAAGTGTGACATGCAGCTGCATTTGGAATATAGGTCATGATTACTATTTTAAATGGAAAAAATTGTAATTGTTAAGGGAAACCGACAGGAACCTTTTCTTGACCATTTTATGTATTTTACAAAGCTGTTTTACATTTTTTAAAATTCATGCTGCAGGCATGTACTATATGTATTGTTCACATATTCTCCATCCACCCATTCATTTTCTGCTACTTAGCCGAGGTCAGGTCACAGTGGCAGGAGGCTAATCAAGACAGCTCAGATGTCCCTGTCCCCAGCTCCCTGCAGGAGCTGTTCACATATTAGCCAGTGATAATTTAGACAATGATTTGCCATACATGTCAGCAACATGACATAGTTTGTAGAGCACGTAAACCTCAAGCTTATGGGAGTGAGTGTGCCTATACACACACATACACACAAACACACAACAGCAGTGCCGCTCTACATGGTTGGTGTCAACACAGGGGTTTACTTTGGTAATGAAGTGGGGTTTTAGTCTTCCATCTCCCATTTAATTTTGAGGAGGATGGAGCAATAATTATTGTAGGACCTACACCACCAGCAGTAGTCATGTCTCCTGTCCTGTGTGACATTCCCATTCAATTAAATCTGCATCTACATGCACATACATACACACATGCACACACGTGCATAGAGACACTAAAAAGCACAAACTCACTATTATCATTGCTCCGTAATTTCTCCTCCAAATACACTTTCAAGATGCCTTTTTAGGTTTGCCCAAGTATTGTACAGCATATCTGCAGTCTATCTGCAGTCTATACAGAGTGTGTGTGTGTGTGTGTGTGTGTGTGTGTGTGTGAGTGTGTGTGTGTGTGTGTGTGTGTGTGCATTTATGCATGTTGTGTACACGTATGTCTGTGTTATTAGCCTGAAATGTAATCCATCAGAGTTAATGAGGTGTGTGCATGTGCGCGTGTGAGTGTGTGTGCGTGTGTTTCTATGTGTGTGTGTGTCTGTCTGTTGGCTGACCTTGACTTGTCAGATGAATACACTCCGAGGGCACCCATACGGAGCGCAAGACTCCATCAGATTCCCAGATGTCGTCATACGCAATCTGTCAGATGCGGGTACTATGAGCAAATAACAAGGAAAATGGCTCTGCCCTTGAGGGGAATGAAATACGCTTTGAATTCATGAATGAGGAAGTGTGTCAAAGGTTCCCAACCTGGGGTTAAGACCCTCAGAGGACGAATAAAGGGATAATGAAGAAAAAAATGATTTCACAAAATCCCTACAAAGTCTTTTCCGACTTCTGTCTGATTTTTTTTTCCTCCTTTTTTTTTCCAGGAAAAACTTTGATAATTTAACCTCTTCATGCCTCTGAAAATCCTTCAGATGAAACAAACTTCAATATTTAAATGTTATGAACTCATGCAGAAATGTTGATTTACACAACAAAATTAAATGGAGTTAGATCACACAAAGTAGTTCCTACACAGATATTAGTTGTAACTTAAGATTTTTACCCAGTAACTGCCACATGTAGCTATCTGTTTTGCAGCTGCCTAAACTGCTGAAAAAAATTGATGTTAGCTTGTTAATTTTGACCATATTCCTTTCAAAAATGAAGATGGTAAATGAGACATAAAAAATTTTGTTTTTTATGATGTAAAATGGGAGGAATTTAAATCAGATTTAAAAAAAATAGCCCAGTTACACTAGATTACAAAACTAGTTATTTACTATTAGTAAATAACTAAATAACATCAGCGAGGCTAGCAAAATTAGATATTTCAAACTCATTCCAAACTGCATGAACACTACTGACTGAAAAAAAACTGAAATGTGAGTTACATATTTTGTATGAATACAAAATACCTAAACATTTATGTTTCTGAACAGTGCAGCACCCTTTCTCTACAAGGTAGGACTCAGTAGATTTCACCATCAGACATTGATTAGCAACCTGGGGAGAGAGAGCACAGGTACAAACAGCTGTCACATACAGAGGAAATCACCGGGATCAGAGGTGCATACAAACAAGTTCAAATTAGTTGTCACAAAGCTCCTGTTTTTGTTTTCATCTATGCCAATTTGTGTAAAGCTGTCGTTTGTGAAATAGAGTGTAGCAAAAGTCGAGTTTGCTCATTTGGAGACCTGCATTTTTCAAAAAACATCAGAACAACAGTCAAATTCCAGACTAAATTAAATGTTGAGATCATAAAAGGATCTCAAGTACTTCTCCATGATGGCTGATAACCAATACTATACCTGTTTACTGATACTGACCGTTGTGTTCATTCACTTAATACTGTACTGCCATAATTAGAAGTTTTAAAGAAGTCATATGCCTCTTAACCACAAAGCATGACATGATTTTACTATTAAAAAGCTAACAGCGATGTACCTCAATTTCTGAACCCACTTTGGTGATCAGTTATGTATTCTATTTTCAAGGATAGGTGGCCAGACACAGACAGCTTCAGACGCTGAGAGGTGACCCCAGTACAGCTACATTAGATTTTGTGTACAGGACTTTAAAATACAAAGGTAAACATTTGGTTCTGCTTTTAGTCCACCAGAAATAATGACACCCCCCCCCCAAAAAAGAAGGACAAGTAGACTGTGGAAAAGTCAGAGCAACTGTTTATTAGACCAACTGGGGCATCGACAAACTAAAATTCATGCAATGCTTTCACTCGTGTGTAAGTTCAGGCAAAATGTAACCAAAAGCGCACGAGTCATGTGTATGCACCAGTGTTGGTGCCCAACAGACAGCAGGGTGATAGTGGAGGTGTGGGCACGGGCCTCACAGTTTCTGTGATGTGCTCCGACGCACAGATGGCAGCTGACACAACACAGATAGATTCCGTCCTCCCTCACGCACTCTTCCTCCTTCTCCGCCGTTCAGAAGCGGATGTCCGCCTTTACGTGCCTCCATCTTTTGCCTGACTTTACATGGAAATGAATGCAAAAAATATTATCACCACTCCTCTTTCCTCATTTTCTTTCCCCTTCTTTACCCCCTCTCTTTATTCGCATATGCCATCTTTACACCTCTCTCTGTCGTCCTCGTCCACATTGTGATCTTGCCCAGGTGTGAGGAAAGCATTTTGGATGAGATACTAGAAAATATGCAAAGGAGCAGGAAGTCACAGTTGAATGATTTCAAATGCACAACCACTGTCAACAGTTTCCTTTGTCAAAACAGCCCACATGCAAAGTTCAGCAGACAATTTCAACTGCCTTTCTTTTCTTACCAGTATTCTGTGGAGTAGTTTATATCATGCTGTTGAGATTTCCCCCCACCCACCAGCTAAGGAACATTCTTGGCAAACATGAAAAATGTTCATTTAAGCCAATGATGCCTACATTTGTGTGCAGATTGTTTTGAGTGCCCTCCAGACCATGGCTGACTCACACAGAAGCCCTTTTCTCCTCAAGCCAATCACAACCTATCAGTTCATTACTTCTGACAGGAAACAGAGAGCTATGAGGGATTGATTCACTCATATACGCATGCTCTCGCTCTTTTCTCTCTGCCTCTTTGGATGGCAGTATAGCAAAAAGATAAAACGTCTGTCAGCCATAGGGCTGAATGCAAATGTCTGTAGGTATTGATGTGTTCTTGTTTAATGACACTTGAATCCAGATGAGGGAGCTTGCAAACCTGAGGGTTAATGTAAAATAAAGGGAGATAGTCAGTGTCTTTATCCACAGCAATTTTCACATATTCAATGAAAATATCTGAATCCCCATGAGGATCCTCATACAATTCATACTTGACAACAACAGAGGATTGCGTACCTCAGAGTATTCACTAAATAAATAGCCAGAAAAAAACAAACATAGTGCCAAGAGTTTTAAAGCCATGTTAGCGGCTCTGTGAGGCTGTGCTAGGATACAGAGGTGCTTTGAGCTATGTGATAACATTAGCATGCTAATGTGCTCCCAATGACAATAAGACTGACATCTGGATGTTTAGCAGGTATAATGTTTACCTTTTTTTTTTTTTTTACCATTTTAGGTTTGCAAGTTAGCATGCCGATATTTGCTAATCAATACTAAACATTAAGTACAGCTGAGGCTGATTGGAGTATCAATAGTTTTGCAAGCTTTTGTTCATGAAATGCTGGATAAATTAAAATCTTGACCTGCTGATGAAGTTACAGGACGGCTTATGATATACAAGGGGGGCATGAATTTCTTTACCAGGTTTCATGACAATCCAGCCAATATTTGAAGAGACACTTCACTGAAAACCCAAAATGTCAGCCTCCCAAATTGTGATGATTAAAAACCATTTGGATTTGGTTGCAAACTGTTTTTCTTCTGAAATCAGGAAAATGTACCCACATGACTTCCACAGTTTAACTTTATAGTGAGGTGCTCATGTATCTGAGGGTATGTGTGGGCAGCGGGGATGAGAATGCAAGAGAGAAAGAGAGATAGTGTTCACGTAAGCGAGATTGCTTGCTGGGATGTTGCAGGGATTAATGTGAATTTGTAACTTCAGGGCATGAGTTGCTGCTCGATAGAATCTAGAGCATCAGCTCCTCTCTTCAGGCGATGAATGCATTGCTTTTCTTTTTTTATAAACTAACTTCCATTACACTCCAGTACAGACATGCACAGTTTAAAGGTTACCATAGTTGTGTTATAGGCCTGTGTGGTGAAAGTGTAGTTAAGGATCTAAATGTATGCAGGTTTTGTTGATATATCTTTCCTGTCTGTACACAATCTTCCACTATGTGTGTGTGCATCTCAAGGCTTTGAATAGGGGGATACTGTAGTAATTTTTTAAGTGTTTGCATGTCATTCCACTGTGGCTGTAACCGCATTGTGATGTTTTCTTCTGCCTCTTAATGGATCTTTTTGTTAGCACTGAGGTGTATAGTACCCAAGTGGTTTTGTTATCTGAGTGAGGCATTTTTTTTCACTTTCCTCCCTCTATCTCTACTCACTTCTCACTCTCTCTCTCTCTCTCCATATATATATATATATATATATATATATATATATATATATATATATATATGCTGTAGTTGTTTCTCATGGGAAATGATTATGTGTCAGTATCTCAAAGACCAGCAGCCCATCTATTATAGTTGTCACGTGTGTGTCAAGGAGAGAGAGGGAAGAAAAGCTTTGGCTTATCATCCACACTTCTGTGCAGGTAACCCTATTAGTGATTGGGCTACGATGCCTTGGGCACTGTAGAGAACTTTAGATTGCATAATTGGTGTGAACTGGTAAGAGAGAGATACAGACATCTGGTCTATGTACCGTATATGTCATGGTTGAAAAATGGAAGGATGAGGTCAGCATTGGTCAACATCTTTCAGTTATCCAGTGCAATGCAATAAAGTACAGAGATATTTTTATGCTATCTTGACTTCCTATATCACATCAGATCACACTTACTGAGTTTTTTCTATTTATTCCTCTTTTCACAGCATAGTTATGCTACTCCCTCATGGCTGCCCCATAAACATGGAAAAACAATACACACACAGGCTTTTATACATAGGGTTTAGTGCCACAGAGAAAATCCAGTGGAAGGCTGCATAATGGCTGACTCTTTACTGCATCTATTAACTTTTATGGTCTGTGGCTCAGATGTATGCCTACTAGTTAATGTTGTGAAGTGAGGGCCCAAGGGATAATATCTGGACATGCAGCACATTTTCTCAGCTCATCTGTGATGGTGTCATCAGCTAGTAAGGTGTTCTTAGCTGGTGAAGACCAGAGGAAGAGGAAATGTAGCTGGACCTTCACGTTTCTTGATGTAATTTAATTCAAGAGTTTCTTGCGTGATCGGAGTTCTCTGTTCTTTGTTCAATGTTCCAGTCCCTAATCCATTGTTTATGGGGGACAGAGTGAGGGTTAGTTTTTTTTTTATTTCTTTGTTTTTCCCTGTAATTTTGCTCTTATTGTTTTTTGGCTGTCAATTGCCACATCTTGTGCTACTAGTATTATTGGGTTATTATTTTCCATTTTCTTTTTCCAAAATTTTGAATAAGTAAAAAATTAGATCAGATAAACGGTCCAGCTTATTTTTGATTTTTTTTGTTCTTCTTGTTAGCTGTCTTTCTCCTTTTGGAGATGAAGACTAAAAATCATTTTTAGAAAATTGAATCTAAAATAGCATATGAAAGACACTTAAATAAAGATGAAGAGGTAACTGATCTATCCAACAGGCTATACCAAAGTCAAAGGGCCCTCAGGGCAATGTACATCAATGAGCCACTTCATAACAATGAATATGGGCACATCATAGTTTCTGTTGAGGGATACGAAGGATTCACTAGAGCATGTGTAGCAATGTGCCAACAAAAATATTTCCCATCAAATGCAGTATTTACTCCTGTTCAAGTAAGAAAACAGAGCCCAGTATTTTAGAAAACGACCTAGCCTTTTGGAAAAAATGACACTATACATTACTGACTTTTTTCTTAAGACCAATGTCTTCAGTTTGATGGATAGGGCTTGTGGCTATGTGCACCGCATAGGGTAAGGAAGTTGAAAAGTATTGAGAGATGCCCTTACTTCGTTGTTTTTGGTCATTCTGTCAGATTTGATGACAGAAAGGACTAGAATAACAGCACCTTAAAGGTTATTAAAAAAAAGGTTAGATCGACTCTTACAAATATGGAATACATACAGCAGAGAGAAAATCAATGCAAAAATTGGATTATATGCGCTTATTTATTACTTATTTAATCGTGTAATGAGTCTTCCAGTTGCAAACCATTTGGTTCATGTGTGAATATATATTATTCAATAATACATACTTTCTCCGTAATGTAGCTTGAAAGCTGGTATATTATGGTATAATGGTAGGAACTTTTTTTCCCCATGTGCACTATGTGCAGAGCAGGCAAACAGGTGGGATGAGGCAAATCCATCCGTCAACATAAGCAAACATGGCAGGGGCAAGACAACTTTCCAATTTCACATGTATATATCAAACATTATGGTTCTCACCCTGATGGGTCAGTGAAGAACAAAGTCCACAGAGACGCTGGTATTCTTTTACCGACACAATCACACCGCGTGGGTCGCTTGTACACCTGGCTGACATCGAATCATAATTTGCTGATGTGTCACAGTGCATGCTGCGGGTATTAACTCATTTTTGGTTCTTTATCCAGTTTACATATTCCGAGGCAAATCTTGTTGAAAGGCTGGCCTCTTTCTTTCATTCACAGTATCTCTGTCTACCCTTCTAATCTGTCTTTCTGTCTTTCTCCCTACATAAAAGAAGACAATCCTACATTGTTTGTTCTGTTGTAACCCCGCAGCAGCATTTTCGAGATGATTGTCCCTGCATGATGAAACAAGCCCTGTCAGGAGCTACAGCCGATTACATGGCTTCATGTGGTGATCAGTCTTTGTGTATAAACACCAAAAAGGAAAAAGAAAGCAGTCGATGCAGTGCAACATGTTGACGGATAAACTCCTACACTGTGTTAGGGACAATGAAAAGGCTCTGTCTGCCTTTTCTGTCTGACAGAGAGCTTCAGAGGAAAAAGGAGAGACATATTCCTTGTTTTTTTTGATGAACACAGTGGGTTTTTTCCCCCCGTCTCTCACCTTCCTCCATCTCCCCTGCCTTGGAGAGATAATCGAACAATATACACTCACTCAAAGAATCTTTTTAGTGTTGGTCCTGATGTCACGGTTCATATTGAATGCTTGATGATGAATCACACTTGTAATGAATTCAATCAGATTCGTGACCTCTGAGACTGTCGCAGTCACTGAGTTTCTTCTGACCTGCACATGTTCCTCTTTATCAGAATTCCTGACCCATTTGGTTGCACGATGGCTGTGCCATGTTTACATGAATGGCCCTTGAAACTTATTTTCTTGATCCGCCTCTTACTAAAAGAAATGGAGTCTCACTGAGTCTCTCCAAGCACAATATTATCTGACAAACCTTGAATGGTACTTGTTATTTAACACAAGATTTTTTTGTGTTTTTGTTCCACTATATTAAGGGGGCTGGATTAAGAAATGTAAAAGTTTGAATGTGATCATTTGATCAAACTACACAAAATTCCTGAAAGAAGATTAGCTTAGTTTTGATTGTTAAATGTAAAAGAAAATACATTTGATATATAGTTTAAAGCGGGCAGCAGGAACAACCCTTGAACACAACATCGGCATATTAGCTCCTTGTGAAATTGTTCTGCAAAGCATGTTGGCAGTTGACTATTTATCCATTTGTTTCACATGAAGCAACATTAGCAATTAGTTGGAGTCATTTTTCTGGCCAATTAACAAAGATTGGTCTAACATAAAATCAGGTTTTATCTCTGTTCTTGGTCTCTAACAGAGACCTCTGAGGGTAATATCTGACTATTTAGCAGCTAAATGCTCTACTATGTTCACCACATAGTTGTTAACTTTGCCTAAACTCGGTTATTGTGGCTCTTTTAGTTAAAGCTGCTGCTTTCTGTGTTGAAACAAGGACGATGGGAGTAGTGAGAGTGAACCAAAACAGTAATTTGTAAAACTAATGAGCTGAATGCTTCTGAGGAGCTGAGAGGAGAGTTGGGCAATAATTCTCTCTAGGTTCACAACTACAGGCAACATCCTTTATATTACGTGTAGTCAATCGATCCATTGTTAAAATAAAAATATTTATTATTGAAACTCTAGGCTGTTGTGTATGCACATGCGAAGGCGAATTTCCTGAGGAAACTTATGATTTCAAACCAAATCTGAGGATCTCAATAATGTAACTTTAACTGCAAAGCTGCATTTTTGTGCAGAATTGAGTCTTTTCTCATTATAACCAGCTGTTTGCAGTTGTCCTCCTGGCCTTTTGTCTATCCCGTAATCAGTTTCACTCAGCAGTGTCCAACCCTTAAATTTATGACCCTCCTCTGATGTGGTCCGAGGGGTAATTACATCTGCCAGAGAATGAGACACGTGTTAGTCCTTCTATCTCAGCAGGGCTCACTGTGTGTTTGTGTGTGGGTTTGCGTTTGCATGTGTGTTTGTGTTTGCGCTTGTGTGTCTCCATGTCCGTGTTTAAGCAGTGCTAATTGGCACTCAGAGTGTTTCAAGTCTACCTTTCCCAGAGTGTTTTCTGTGTCATTACTATCTCAGACTGCTAGTCAATTTAAACCTGTACCGTCAGCAGCTGTTGCCAAGGACATTATCAGACCTCCGAAGAGAATATTCCCAAAGGCCAATTCACTCATCTCCTCTCACACTTTATCTAGCGGCTTTCTGACAGGAAGCTGGATGCACCCGGTGCTTCTAGGTGTCATTTAAATTCAGCCTGACTTCAAATGCCACAGGAACTGCAAAAGTAAAGCATCTGTAGATCTTTACACACCTGTATGTCTTTCATTGGTTACGTCACATGAAAAATTAAAAGGCGAAAAAAGAAGACACCTGTGCACTTGCAAAAAATTAGATTAAGAAAATAAAACACCTGATGAAGGTCTTTGACCCCAGTGGAAAAGAGTTACTTTAAAAAAATTCCTTTAAAGTGACAGTGTGGGAGTCTACTTTTTAAAAGCCTCCCTATAGTGTTTGAAGTGTACGGTTTGTTTTCTAAGGGGATGCTGAATATGATTTTCATGTAAAGGTATTTTTCCTTTGTAACAAATAGACAACCTTGATTAAGAAGGCTGAATAGATGTGCGTTAAAATCACAGATCCTGGATCCGTTTTGGGCTCTTTAATGAGGACTACTTAGAGCTGGAAGGCTGTTGGTGAGGCTGCTTTGATCAGTGGCCCATGGTTACAGGATTACATTGCTAACGCACAGAGCTAATGGAGCCACAGGGCAAAAACACACACATACAAACACGTCTGGACACACACACTAAACAAAAATGCATATTTAAAGACATATACTTATAAACACACTCACACACACACACACACCCTCAACATCGGACAAAGGCACAGTCCCATAAGCCAGCATCTTGTTCTCATGCAGCCCATTGTCAGGCCCTTTCATCTGGCTGTTTCTGTTTGTGCCAGTTTGGGTCAGCTGAGTTTTAGGCTCAGCGTTGAAGTCTCTGCCAAAGAGCGGCTCAGTGAGAAAGGTCCAAAGCTTAGCGTTGACACATAGCCCAACTCTAGAGACTAATGGCTTGTAGCTCCCAACATATGTTGCTTTGTGTAATTGCTTTAATTGCTGTCATTGTACGTAATGGTTGGTCTTTTTCATCTTCCCTGGTGGTGTAGGCATTCTCCTAATTATATCTGTCAGCCCTGCAGCCAAAACGAGTGTTTCACTGTGAATTCAGAGCAGTGGGAACTTCACAATTGCTGTATGTTGGTATAAATGACAGACTGCAGAGTGTTAGAATCATTTAGAGATTCCCCATGTGGATCTGTCTAATGGAAGTGAGGTCATGACTTTGCATATCAGCCAAGTCTGAACTTTGACCTACAACTTATCTCATTTCTCTTGATTATTTAATACATTAATTCCAAAACATCCCAAACTGAAATTACTATAACTGTGTACGAAAACTCAAAATATCTAAAAATCTTTTTTTTTTTTTTTTCTTAAGGTACGACACCATCACCAACCAATGGGAAACAGTGTCTCCTCTACCCAAGCCAGTACATTCTGCAGCAGCCACAGTGTGTGGAGGGAAGGTCTACGTGTTTGGAGGTGTGAATGAGGCCGGGCGCTCAGCGGGTGTCCTCCAGTCTTATGTACCGCAAAGCAACACCTGGAGTTTCATTGAATCGCCCATGATAGGTAAGACAGGTGACAACACCTGATGTGTTCATCACAGATTCACAAGCACATTCTTTCGCACATAAGCCACAACACAAAGTGAAGTGATGTTATGTCCTCGGGGGATGTGTTGCCATTGTTACCATCACCTTTTGTATTCTGACAGAGCTGTTGTTTTCCTTTTTAAACCAGTGTATCCCCATGATGCGGTTAAATATTCCCAAATGTGTGGCCTCTTTTCCCTCATTATGTCTTCACATTTTCCATCTGAGAGGGAATAACCCACTTAGTAGTCAAGTATCTCTCCTCCAGCACATCATAAAAACCTAAATATTAATGTTTGCATCTTATTAGTACTGTAACAGCAAAACTGGGAAAAGTCACATTTCGCAACAGCGTTGCTGTAACCATTTATCTGCGTGCATTCCTTTAATGGTCACTGACATCTCGCTATCTCGTTAGAGAGCGACAGGGAGTCTTTGGGCCTCCATTATGGTCGCCTGGTTGCCTAGCAACAGTGTTCTTACGACTCTTCCCACTTGAACGCTATATCATGTACTTGACTTCTCCTGTTGAAACCATAAAAGTCCCGATCGCCATTTGAAGGCAACGTATTGTCATACAGTAGATGGCTGTATGAGGCTGAGTCGTTTGTTGCTGCTCCATGTTGCCCTTGCACTTCATACACGAGGAATCCCCTGAAATGTCCGTAGGTGTGCGGATCCCATTTTAAAGTGCTGGTCATATTTATAGAGGGCGAAGAAGATTGGAAACCTTCTACAAATGTGATTTGAGTCTTTTTATTATTACAGTTTCTCGTGTCATACATTCCTCCTTATTACTGTTTTCTTCTTATTATTAGCCTACTAAGTATTTTCCATTATTCCCCATCTTCCCATGATATCGCTCTGTCATTATAATGTGAGGACTATCGCTGAAATGATAGGTGGCTCTGGCCATAGTTTTTGACATTTTATTGGCCCAACTCTGTGGTTCTTCACGGCACAAACCTGCAGCCACATTCGGAGTCGGAGCCACCGGGGACCCGTGAAGGACACAGCACCAGAGGAAACACTAAACAAGCTACTATAACTCCATGGTAGCAGGAAAAACATACAGAGAACAACTCTGCCTGATTCAAAACACTGACAGCTGTTTTCACAGTGCAGGGTTTTCACAAAAATATGCCCTTGATAGATGCGCTATGAGGATGATGGCTGTTGATGGAAAATATGCTGCTAGTCTTTTCATTTAATGTTTGGGTCTGACAAAAACTGTTGCACTCAAAAATCACATGTAACATTTCAACTCACCACACAAAATTCATTGCATTAAAACATTTGTTTTACTTTTTGGGGAATGCACCTATTTGCTTTCTTGCAAAAAAATTAGACAAGAATATTGATATGTCTGTTTATATGAGGCTATAGTAAGCAGACAATTAGCTTAGCTTAGCACTAAAACTGGAAACACTGAGAAATAGCTAATCCAAAGATAACAAAATCCGCCTCCTGACACCTTTAAAACTTACTAATTAATGTTATATCTCATTTGTTTAATGTATACACAAACCAAAGCGTAAATTCAATAATTTGTTGTTGTATGGGGGATTGTGTGCTGAACTATTTGTTGAGCGTATTTTCGATATTCTCATATAACTCTCAACAAGAAAGCAAACTCAGAAATTCCCAAAATGTTGAACTAGCCCTTTGATGTTGCAACAGAATTAAATATTTTGAAAGCAAAAAAAAAAAAAAAAACTGTATTCATTTAGATAGATTTTTCCAAACAAATATAATTTCTACATTTGATGCTGAATTACCCCATTTAAGATGATGGCACATGATGGATTCTCTGGGGAATGAGCTGTCCAAAAGCTGCGTTTTAAAAAAAATAAATAAAAGAGAGAGAATCATTATCTCAGATGGTTTCTTACTGTTGCAGGCAACCATGAGAGCAGGGGCCACCAGAGACAAATTCAGGGTCAAAATGCATTTAAATCCAAATGTTTCCTGACAAGGATTTTTTTCTTGTGTCATTAAAGCACCAGCACAGAGGCACTTCCTTCAGCACCATGGCCCAAAAACATGCTCTTTGTTATGATGATTATGTAACGTGTGTGTTTAGGGCTGAATGATATTAACGGGCTGGCAGAACAGCTGGCAAAGAAAAAAAATGAGAGAAAGGTCTGGTGAGGAACTCTCAGATCCACACACACAAACATACAAAGCTGCAGACACACACAACCGCTGCTTACCTCATATCAACCATACATCTCCCGAGGGCACAGGTGCACGGCTCATGAATTATGTAACAAGCCAGAGGTTACTCCATGTGTCTATGCACGCATGTTGTTTGTCTCTAGGTGTGTGTATGAGTGTGTGTGTGTGTGTGTGTGTGTGTGTGTGTGTGTGTGTGTTTGACGGAGACAGACAGACATTCATCTGTCAGGGTGTAGATGAGCCTGCGTCTGACAGCCAACGAGCCAGGAAATAATGGACGAGTTTAGTACTTCCTATGAAAATGGGCTGGCAATGATTTTAGTGAGCGGGTGGGGAGCACTTCTCGATCAACCCTCTGCCTCCCTCCATCACTCTCCCCTTTTAATCTCTCTGTTCATCTCTATCTCTCTCAGCCCCTCTCACCGTCTCCCCCTCCCTACGCATCCCTCCTCTGTCTCTCAGCACTGTCTTATCGACTGACACAAATACAGCTGTGTGCCTTTTCTGCGACTTTGCGCCTGTGCATGCGTGCGTATATGTGTCATTTCCCTCTGCATGGACCATCTCCCGCATGGACTGCAAATGGGTTTCACAAACACTTATCAGGACAGACTTTCCTATCTCTTGCAGAGTGAAAAATAATATAACTTGTGCCAAAAATAGTCCCTTCAACAACTCCATTGAGATGCATGGTGTCTTTGCAGCTTCATTCATCTATACCTTCCTTTGTCTTCAATATCTGTCTAGTGAGCTGTATGTACATACTGAAACTGCGCACAACTGAGCACCCACACATGCAGTAAACTATTTATGAAGCCTCATTACTTTTCTTACAGCGTAAGCCCAACCAAATTACCAAAATGCCAAGGTTTGAGATATTTGTATCTGAGATTCCTTGCTCCATCCAATATAAAGGAGTTGAAAGGAAATTTGTCAGTGGTACTCACAGCAGAGAAAGATGACATAAAAAAAAAAAAAATCAGCATTACAAAATCTCTTGAACAGTGTCCTTGCTACTCTGAATAATCCACAGGCCTATTCAATTTATCATTTCTCTTGGCATTGCAACATTCAGTTGTGTAGGCAAATACAATTTCAAAAACCCATCTCTAAATTTTCCTGCTCTATAAAATGTTTTGTTAGAATTGCAAACTGTTGAAATCATCACACGTCTTTTCACACGTCCTCTCAGACACATCCACATGGAAACACACACACACAAACTCCGGCCGGCTCCTGCTAGTATGCACCGAGCGCGCCTCCCCCGGTTGACGGACAGGTCTCCATCGACTGGTTAGCGCCGGGGACCCGAGAGCAGAAGCGCCACGCATAGATTGCTGTATCGGGAAATTGACTGAAGAACAATTACTCGCGCAAATGACGTAGCGGCCAAACGGGTACGGCAGTTGAGATATGGCGTAAGAGGAAGGGACAAGTGACAGAGGGGGAGAGGCGAGGACCATGTTTCCATAGTTACCAAAATGGATACATCCCCCCACACGTTCTCCATCATACTGAATAAAATACATCATGCTGTTTCTGCTGTTTTGGCCCGTCATTTCAAAGGCTGCTCTTATTTTCCTCACACTTCATAAAAGGACATTGTGTGTAAAAATAAATAAATAAATAGATTTTTTTTTTTTTTTTTTTTAAATAATAAAAAAATGCTTTTGCTGCTCCAATTACCTTGTGGTAATCTTATCTACAATTCTGGCAGCAGGAACTGAAGCTCTTTGTCCTATTTCTCTTGCTCCCTCATGCTCTCTGGCAGGCCGCAGGATGACGGAGAGAACACCCAGCACCTCGTCCTCCGTCTTTTTCGGAGGAGAATGTCTTGTTTATTCCTTGTTCCTCCTACATCTGTGACCGGCCGCACATTTCTGTGTCGATGTAATGCTGTGGCTTTTTGATGTGGAAGTCTTTATCAGAGAAAGCAGTCTTATCGGGATCTGTATAGTATACAGTATTGGTTTGATTGAGTAAGTTGTGATATATTTGTGCGTGTGTGTGTGTGTGTGTCTGTTATCGCTGCGGTAGTGTTCCGGTTTTATAGAATCAGATATCTGCTGTTCTGATGCAGGAATCAGATAGGAGAGGATGTTGGGGGAACAACAAGGTGTTTGTTTAGACAGAATCCACAAATTTCATCATAGCTGTTTGTGTTTATGTGTGTTTTTTACTTTGCCTGTCCTTGACCTCAGCCTTAGGGGTCTCAGATTTGGTGACTAAGCTGTTTTATCAGGGTGTGAGAGGCTGCGTCAGCCCTTGTTGCCCCCACAGGCACAGCTGTACTTCTATCACCATGGCCGTTTTAAAACCTTGTTTTGCCATTTTTTTTCATTACACTATTCATTTTTTATGTGGGTGTGGTCTGTTATGGATTCGTGTCTGAGGATTTTTTTTCTTTTTTTTTTTTTTGACCTCAGAGCATTGAAACCAGACAGAATTCATTGCAAGACGGGAAAAGTAGCAAGGTTTGTCTGAGGATTAGAAAGTTTTCAGGTGAGACAGACAGTACTTTACAGTGTCTCTGTTTTGTTTCAGCAGAAACAGCTTTCTTATTTTTTTATTTATTTTTTTTTGTGCAAAAGCAAAGCGGTGGAGAGATCTCGAACCCTGACAGCGTTCCTTCGAGGCTTTGCCAAATGAGAGTAAGATTTACCTGCCTGGTTCTCTTCCAAGCACTCGAACCTGCTGCTTACTGTTGGTCCACAACAGAGAGGCAGGAAACAACAGTGAGAGTTTCTGTGGGGATAAAAGACAAAGAGGTTTTTCCTTTGAGAGCATCCTGTTATTATTCTGCCTTAGGTGCTGAGCAGAGAGAAATGAATGTTCTGTGTTTATTGGGACACAAAACATCATGTACACATGCTTACACTTGCACACACACACACACACACACTTACACAAACACACACATGCTGAATAAGACTGGCAGTGGCATATCAATTAGATGAAGGTAAACTAAGAAATTAAGCATATTAGGGAGAATGAAAATGTGAGGAGGACCAGTCAGTGACAACTTTTTTCTCGAGGGCAGAAATTCAAGCTGACGCATCAGATGGTTGCAGTGGAAGTTCGGACTAGATTTTGTGGTCACAGTTTGGTAATAGAAAACATGAGACAACTTCAGCATTCAGTCATTTATAGGTAAAAGTGCTTTTAGTTTTTAGCCAGCATGGTTGCCAATGCCTGTCTGTTGATCAGGTAATCCACCACTTCAGTGTAGACTGAAGTATCTAAACCTCCAGCGGACGTATTGCCAGTTTGTATATTTTGTACAGACATTCATGGTACCCAGAGGATGACTTTTCCTCTAGTGTCACTGTGAGGTTGACATTTGTGGCTTTGAGTGTAATGTTGCAACAACAGTTAGATACAATTTCATAAAATGTGATACTGACTTTATTATAATTCATCCCAAGTCCTCTTTAGGATGAATTATAATAATTTTGTCGAGTCGTTAACTTTGGTTCTTGTGCCATTATCAGGTCAGAATTTGCCAAGTACTTTGTTTTACGACAAAATAAACTCATGGCGTTCCTTAGATTCAATTTTAAGCTTTATATATGCTTAATATGAGAGGGCCAGTATTGCCATGGAAAGCATGCCAGCATACTGATGTTAGAATTTAGCTCCTTACAGAGCTGCTAGCTTTGCTCTAAACTCCCAGTCTTGTTGTGGCTCATTCAGAGAGTCGGTCTGAGGAGCAAGCAGGTGCACCTCTTGTCTCCAGAGGTGACCTGGTAATTAAACATGTCAGACTCCTCTAAGCAGCATGGGAAAAGGCAGAGAAAAGGGGAGGTGGTTCATTACACCAGAGAAGCTTTAAGGGCCTCCATCGCCATTATTAAGGCGTCAACTTTACTCCTCCTGTTGCCTGTTTTCAATGAGGGATGTCCATCCATTGTGGCAGGAAACAGCGAGGACAGCGGCTCACGGCCAAGTGTTGGTGCATTATTCATACTGCTTGAAAATTGGCCAGCTGCAGTCAACTCAAGAGAAATTGCTCTGAGTTTGAAATTCACTTCCTCTTCCCACACAGCAGGGCCACTGCTCGCAAGCTGCAGGTTTCCAATGGCATCGTTCCACACAAACCATTGTTTCATTTTGTTTCCCATCATCTATAATTCTCAGCAGTGCTGCTTCAATGCCTCTGTTTTCCTCATGTGCTATATACTGTATCAGATTGAATTATACAGTATGCACAGTATGCAGTATTCCACCTGTTTGCTCATGTATTTCTAATACATGTGCAGTTTTTCTTTCATTGTTTATTTCTTTTTTCTTTGTGAATCTATGGAGGTGCCAGAGGGCGTAATGCAATTGTGAATTATTGAGACTTAGGTAACTCTTTTATATTGCTGCCAAGCCCAAACATATTTCGGAGCACAACCCAATAAAGCCGCAGTGATTTATGAACTCCACTTTTCACTGGTTTGCCATCTATAATGTTCTGTTTTTTTTCTTCTTCTTCTAAAGCGATCTTGAGAATGGCACATCTGTAACGTGATAAAGAGAATGTTGATGATGATTTTGTTTTTTTGTTTTTTTTTTTGCGGTATGGGGGCCGCAGGAAAAAGAATGTGGGGGGAAAAACCAAATTGAGTCCATTACACTGAATGGGAATTTCTGCTGTGTGAGAAAATGACATGCAAACGATAGCAGTGGTTTCTTTAACTAAAATCTCTCCTTTCCTTTCCTCTTTCTGTCTCTGTTCCTCTCATATCTTTAGATAACAAATACGCCCCAGCAGTGAGTCTAAACGGCTTTATATTCATCCTGGGAGGGGCCTACGCTCGAGCCACCACTATTTATGACCCAGACAAAGGCAACATCAAGGCTGGTCCCAACATGAATCACTCCCGGCAGTTCTGCAGGTAAGAGATTATTCATGTAGCAGCACCACAAGTTAAATCCCGACTGTGGAATTTTAAAGAATTTTCAAAATATCAAATTGCAAATTTTCTGTGTGTGAAGCTTCACAAGCACCCTGACTCAAAAGATGTAGACAGGTGACAAATTAAAGAAGAAACCAAAACAAAGTTTCTAAGTAAGGTGTTGGGCCACCAAGAGCCACCAGAAAAGCATCACTGCCCCTTTGCATTGATTTTCCAAGTTTCTGGAACTTGACTGGAGTGATGAACACTTGTCTTTCAAAATACATTCCCTCCTTTAGTGTTTTGATGATGATGGTTGAGAGCACTGTCTAACATGTGGGTCCAAAATCCCCCATAGGTTTTCATTTGGGTTGAGATCTGGTGACTGCAAAGGTCATAGCATATGATTCACATCAATTTTCATACTCATATCGAACTCCCACAAGGATGGAAATGTTCAATCACAGGAAAAAGGAGATGTTTGCACCACTGAACTATCACTTGCGCATTCATCTTTGTAAAGAAGTTTTTATGCACTGCAACAATACTATAATATTCCTCCCAAATTGTCAACCCACTGTTCTTGCTGTGAGTCTGATCAGGCCCTGCGTTGACATTCTCAGTTACCTGAGGAAGAGTTGCTCTTGCGTTTATCCTTACAAATCACATCAATGGACAGGCATCATGGTCATCAGATGTTTGCTGTTGACCACAGTTTCTGACCCTATTTCCTGTCTTTCCCATAGTTTTAAATGCAGATGTCACTGCAGTGACTGCTCCTATTGAAACATCAGCCAGTTGAGAAACTTTGAGACTAAAGCTCCTGCCATCTGTGCCCCAACAATGGACCTTCTATCAAAGTCACTTAGATCTTTTCCTCTTGTCAGCTTGATACACAATCAGAATCACCAGTATTTTTATACATGCCACAGAGTATGATTGGATGTTAATTCCTTTGTTGTACCATGCAGTGCAGCTGTATAAGAGATCTGAATTTGTTGCGTTCCTTCACTCATCTACTCAGGTTTTTCCTTCAATTTGTCATCTGTCTGTACATAAAATCAAGCTTAATAGTGATCTGTCAGCCTTTGTGATTTAACACAGGTAAACGGTTGCACAGGGGAAGAGTATGCCCGCCAGCTAATTAAACTGGGAAAGGAACATGTTGTGGGCTGACAAGGTTTCTAACATAATCCATTTCAGTTGTGAAATTCCTCACTGACAGAAAAAAAGCTTTCTAATTCATGGGCTTGATTTTTACATTTGCTTGATCATTAACACTGTTGTCTGTCACGCTGAGAGACACAAGACAGATCTGTTCAAAAGACTTAATTTACTTTCTTTTCAAAGCATTTAATTGCACTATAGTACCCTAACTTATTAGAGTGACATACAGGTCAATTGTTTTATTTTTTGTTTTTCCAATTCAGTTCAGTTCAACCTTATTTATATAGCGCCATATCATAACAAACATTATCTCAGGTTGCTTTTCATATAGAGCATGTCTAGACCAGACTCTTTATAGTTTTTATTTACAGAGACCCAACATTTCCCCCATGAGAAGCACTTGGTGAGAGTGGCAATGAAAAACTCCCTTTTAACAGGTAGAAACGTTGAGCAGATCCTGGCTCATGATGGTGGTGGTGGTGAGGGGGGGGGGGGGGGGTTCTGCCTCGACTGGCTGGGTTGAGAGTGAGAAAGAGAGGGAGGGAGGGAGAGCGAGACAAGGGGGGGGCAGCAGGGAGGAGAGAGAGCGTAGCACAATAATGGGACTAATGGCTATATATACTATAGTTATACTAACAGGGCTGGTAATATTACTAATAAGACTAAATGAAATGGCAACAGCAGTAATCATAATAATTAAAGCAATGGATGTTGATCAGGCTCATGGGGCAGTAGATGGATCTGCAGCCATGGATCCAGACTCTGCAGCATCAGAGGCAAAAAACCTGCAAAAAGCGACGGGAGGAAGAGGAGTGAGATGAGGAACCACAAAACTGTGGGAGAGAAAGGAAGGACAGTTAGTAATGAGCAATTTTGAGGTGTTAATGCAACAGGGAGAGAGGAGGAGGTGGTGGAAAGGGAAGCTCGGTGCATCATGGGAAGTCCCCCGGTAGTCTAGACCTATAGCAGCATAGTGAGGGGATGGATCAAGCTAATGCTGAGCCAGTTCTAACCATAAGCTATATCAAAGAGGAAGGATTTAAGCCGACTCTTAAACGTGGAGAGGGTGTCGGCCTCCTGGACCCAAACTGGAAGATGGTTCCACAGCAGAGGAGCCTGATAACTGAAAGCTCTGCCTCCCATTCTGCTCTCAGAGACTCTGGGAACCGCAAGTAGTCCTTCATTATGGAAGCGAAGTGTTCTACCGGGATAATAAGGTACTATGAGCTCTTTAAGATAGGATGGTGTCTGACCATTATGGGCTTTGTAGGTGAGAAAGAGGATTTTAAATTGTATTCTGGATTTCACAGGGAGCCAATGCAGGGAAGCAAACACAGGAAAGATATAATCTCTCTTTCTGGTTCTTGCATGTAGTTAGTTAAGTGTAATGTTTTTATTCTAAAAGGGCATAAACTGCAGTCTACACTTGTAACTTTAATAGCATTTGTGGAGCCGTAATGGCTGATAAAGGGAGATAAATGAAAATTAACAACATTGGATCATGCAGCTCAAGCCACCGAGGTGTGCCGTTTGCTGGATAATGAACTAGTGAAGTTTTCTAGGCCAAAGATTTTTTTCTTTTTGTTGCAGAAGCTGAGAAAGAAAGAAGCATGGACAAAATACATTTGGGAAGCAATTACAGACAGTGATCTTATGTGCAGAATGTCTAACATAAATCATGCTGTCAGAGTTATTGATAAGCTGCACCAGCACTGGCAAGGCAGCTGTTCTGCTACATTTAACTAAGTCTAACACAAGAGAGGAAGAGATGTGGGGAAGGAGGGTGAAGAAATGAACACAGAGCTGCCAAAAGAGAAATACTCTGAAACGGCACAATCTGTGGTGCATGCTCCTGCACAGAAGATGAAGTCTAGCAGGTCATCGTGCAGGGGAGCTGATATTCTCCCCTCGCTGCGTCCAGCCCTCTGCAGACCCACACCTCCCCTCTGTTTATCAAGAAGAGCAGCTCCAGGCTTTTTGCCCAGCACACTCTCCATTTTAGATCAGCCGTGCTTTCTCCCTGAGTAGATTTAGGCTTTATGTAATAATCTTTTGAGTCCCAACAGTGTTGTGAATTTCTGCAATAGGACTGCATGTTGCTCACTGTGTGTGTGTTTGTGCGTGTGTGTGTTTGAGCGTGCACCTAATGTAAATGCAGATCGTTCCAAACCCCAATAGGAGTACAAAGCCCTAATCAGCTTACAGCCCAAGTTTTAATCCTCTCTGCACACAAACTCCTGTTTCTGTTTCTCATATCAAATGAGCACATTTGTACAGATATTTGCTTTTTCATTAGTTTTCTCTTTCGCCCTCAAGAGGGAATGTAATGTGTTCTTTTTATTTATTTTTTTTCCTACCCTTCAAAGTAGCCTCGTTGGGCATGTCAAGAGCAAATGTTAGAGATGTCAAATAATCTCAGACGTGACCCCTGGCACAACGGTGTGTTCGTGGAGATGTTGTCTTCTGTCTGGCTTTGTTGTCTGATCACGATTAACAATGAGAGCAATTTTCCTGCTGCTGTGACTCATACTGTAGCTATCTAATATCAGACTCACATTAGCTCATATTTGGTTTCACCTACTTATCTTCCCAACACTGATTACCTCTCATGATTATTTATGCCGAAAAGTTTGCATTAGCAGCAACTCAATACAGCTCTGATATGCAATTAGGAAAGCAAACAAACAGTGAGGCCGATATCAATGAAGTAAAATTACAAACCACAACAAATGGCGGCCTCCGCCACTAACAAAAATACAATATAGAAAGGTATTTACTGAATGAGTAAACACTGTAAGGCTTTTGCTGACCATAAATGGTATCAAAACATTTTCTGATACCATGAAAATCTTGAAGGACTTTTTTTTTTTTTTTATTTCTCTGGCAGAGATAAGGAGACTATGACCACTCAGGTATCTTCACTAAATACAAGGCACCAATCAGCAGCTAGTTAGCTTAGCTTATCACCAAGACTGGAAACGGGGGGGGATACTGCTGGACTGGATTTATCAAATAGTAACAACATCCACCTACCAGCCTCTTTAAAGCTTACTGTTTTACTCCTTATATCTTTTTTGTATAATTCTTAAAAAACTGATGTGTAAAAACAATGAATTTTTAATGGGGGTTAAAACCCCCAGCTGAACAGTTGCCCAGCAAAGACTGAAAAGTCTAGGGAGCCACAGGTTGGGCCAAAGAGTTGGGCTCATAACCCCTTGTAAAATGGAGATTTGTTGTTTTCACACTTCAGTTTTGTACATATTACACAAATAACACAATAAATGTCTACATAATCCTCTGTAAAATTGCAAGCCAGGCCAGCTGGTTCTTTTTGGAGTCTATGTGCTAGGCTATGCTAACTGTTCCTTGAAGGATTACAACCTTTAACAGCAAGGCAACTCTGTGTGTGTCTATGCAGTGCTGTGATCCTGGACGGGAAGATCTATGCCACAGGAGGCATCGTGAGCAGTGAAGGCCCGGCCCTCGGCAACATGGAAACCTTTGACCCTTGCACCAACACTTGGGTACTCCTGCAGTCACTGCCCTGCCCGCTCTTCAGGCACGGTTGCGTGGTCATCAAAAAGTACATCCAGAGCGGCTGAGGGCAGCTCGTACCCAATCACACTGGGTCGACGCCAAACACCAGCCGAGCTCTGGTTGTGGGACGATGCCCGACGGCAGCTTAGGGCTGGGCGGGTCGGTCAGTCAAACACCTCTGGACTTGATGCCAGCATCCATTCAGCCCCCCCCCCAAGGAAAAAAAAAATCCCTGTGCAGAATGTACTCATATTCAACTACTCAGCAATGTCAGGTGGCAATGCCTAACCTCCAGTACTGTATGTGTCATGGTAGTAGTTCATCCTCTCATTCAACAGGCACAGGGACCCTCCTCTTAGTAATTTACAAGCTCCATGGTTTTCAATGAAGTTGTAATTTTTCTTTCAGTTATGTCTTTTCCAGACCTCTTTCAAACTCATGACCTCTCTATTTCCTTAACACACCTTGACTCAGTGCAGTGAAAGCTATTGCAGGTCCAGATTCTTGTCCCTTTTTTGAGTAAACTGTTTTACAAGCTTCAAGCTTCATAGTCATTCATTTGAGAGCAGTTTCTTTGTGGTGTATGAGCATTTCAGTAGTGACATCTACAGGACAGGAGGAAAAGTGGAGAAAAGTCCAACTGATTTCTTCTTTATCAGTGGATATAACAAATTTTTCTCTCCACTTTGTCAGGAAGTGAAATTCCTACAGTGAGTGTGGATTTATAAGGTAACTTAAAAAAATATTTGAACTCCTTTTAACCAGATTCTTTTAATGACTTGCTAAACATAGGAAAAACCATAAAATATGGGTCAGGTGAGGGTTTAGAAAGAGCAAATCTTTATTTTTTTTTTTTCCTTTGTTCTTTTTGAAATTCCAGCCTGACTGAGATCATCTGGAGGATGAGTGACCTGTTTTCCCCTCGGTCTATACTCACGATCTCTGGGAAAAAGAAAACACTACATATAAAGAGGGAATTTCACCCTTCTGATTATGTCTGATCACATGTTGAAGTTGGGGCAGTTCCTCCGGAAAAAAAGCACAATAATCACCTGTGACTGTTATAGAAGTTATCGGTTGATCCATGTTTTTTCTTTTTCTTTCTTTCAGTTTCTCTTCCCACCCTCTTTTTGTTTTGTACAATGTGTTTCATTGCAGCCCACAAAAGTGTTGGGTTGGTATTCTGTAAATACAGGAAGGAAATATGTATATTTTAAAATCTGAAGGCAATTCTGTATAAATGTTTTTAGAAAAAAAAAAACATAGGTTGGATTCAAATATGTCTGTACATCTGTACCCAAAAAGAAGAAATTAACAATTGTTATTATTGAAACCTAATACATATACCAGAACAATGAACACATTGTCTAGTCTGTTTTTGGTATAATGTATAATCAAAGGTATAGGTTTTTGTTTTATAATTATCTTTCAGTTTAAGGAAGAAGTTCTACTTGAATCAAGTAAGTGAGGTTTCTTATGTGCATCCACCACACAACACAGGTGATAAGAACGTTTTGGAATATTAAGATACCAAGGTCAGATTTTTGAAAAGGACATGCAACTAAAGATCTTCACCAATATCTCGGGAAAAAAGTCCAAACTGCTTTTCCACAGGGTTTTTTTTTTGTTTTGTTTTTCCATTTTCCAAATTACAAGTGTGAATTTATCCAACAGTAAGAAAATACTACAAATATACAGTTTGCACCTTTATTCAAGTATATCACAGCAGTTTATTTGAGAAATACAGTAAATGTTCCATTTCAAATATAACTTACACTAAAGTAACAATTGCGAACAGGTGTTAAATACACAAAAGAAAGGAACTGACAAAGCTATGAAAAGTCTTGACTAAATTTACTAAAAAAAAAAAAAAAAATAGGGAAGAACAAAGTAATTCAGGATAGAACAAACCCTTTCTCCTTCTGCATACTGGACCAAGTAGTCTCAACTACCAGACAAAAATTGGTGGTTAGTCCAAACTGGCTACAATTTATAACAAGAAAGGAAGATCACAATGTATGACATTTAAACTACCCATATATTATTTCCCAATGTGTTTTTAAATCCATAAAATTAACTCTTTTGGCAGAGAGTGAACATCAATAAAAAGTTAATCTGGTCCTGTTTCTCATCCTGGGATCTACTACACTGACTACATTTTAAATATCAGTTCCAACCTAATATTAATCTTTTCCAGTATGCCACAGTCTGTAACCACTTTTAGCTAAGAAAACACCAGAACAATGAAATAAATAGAAAAGTTGAAAGGGCATGTTGTCGTGTGTTGAACCTGAGAGACCTGTAAACCCTTTATTCCCCCATACACACCAAATAAACCTGCTACACAAACGCTATGCAATTCAGCAAAATTGTTAAAACGGATGCGTGACGCTTCCCCATTTTTTAAATTTCAAACGTACAAAAAGACAGTTTACTGAATATTAGGTGTAAAACATGTTTAATAATAAATAATCAGAATCATGAGATGAAAATCTGCAAAAAACAAAAGAATTTGGGGAAAAAAAAGGTAATGCTGTGTGAAGATGCTCTCTAGCTTCTAAGAAGGTATGTGGGTGATAATATGAAAGAGGAGCAGATCTAGGACACCTCCTCAGTGTCAAGGTACAGTAGAAATTAAGAGAACCTGAAACTTAAGTATAAAATACACAGTCGATGAAATATCCTTAAAATTTCTGCAATCATCATCTGGCTCAAATGCAAACATACATAACAATCAGAGATATAAACAACTCTTGGATTACTGCAGCAGCCGTGGTTGCACTGATCTGGTACCTAAGATGGTACTATAGATGTTGCAACAGTATTTTGGGGGGAGAAAAATACTGTTTATGTACCCAGTAAACAGTTTTCGCATTAAAATAAGTTAAGCTGAGGTAGCGTTGGTTTTTCTCTGCAGTAGTCCAATTGCTAACCTGTCATTGCCAGTTTGCATATGGTCTTTGTTTTTTCTGTCACCTAGAATCTGAAAAATAAAAGGCAGAGCTGGGCTGGGATCAGAGTTGCACCAAGAGGTTTTGAGGATTGGACAAGAGTGCTTTGAGAAAAAGAAAAAGGGCCTTCTCCAGTCCACACCTGCTCAAATATGGCATCTCCAAAAATATGAACATGCCATGAAAACCTTATAAAGCTTCAGTAAACACCTTAACTTACTGCCGTCAGAACATACTGTGTTGATCACAGATGAGAATCCAGCTTTTCTCCTGTTTGTTGTTGAGAAAACTGAATGAAATAAATCAATAAAGTTGGTACACGTGTGAAAGGACAAAATGAAAAATAAAATCATGTAATGCTTTATACACCTTAGTGACGGGCACTGCCTAGAATGGCCTTGTTCAATGTGGATTAACAACCCATACAAAAAAAACAATCAACTCAAGCAAAGCATCTTGTAAAAAAGTAAAAAATAATCATCAAATACACAACATAATACATAGGTTGTATGACTATCTAATAGAACATTTTCATAGATGAAAATGATTTCCTGTGAACAGGCACTGTTTTGTCAGCACTTTTTGAGGGAGTAGGATAATAACACTTGGCACAATAGATCATTTGACTCACATCTTAGTTGTTTTTTTTTTGTTTTGTTTTTTTTGCATATGAAAAACTGAAGAAAAGCTGGTGTTGTCAAACTCTCCTTACACCTACTGTCAAAGACTGATCCCCCCCAAGAGGTCTGGGGGTAAAAACAGGGCTTAAATACATTTAAATATCATAACATTTCAAGTCCTTCAGACATATCTGGCCAGACAGTTACACAGCCAAAGATGTGAGTATATTAAATTCTGCAGGTTTTTAAATGCCATCATTAGTTTTGTGTTGGCCCAGATTGATGTTAAAACTAAGCAGAGTTCTATAACCAAGATATGTTGTTAATTGACCCAATGGCATTGAGACATAGAATTTTTTTTTTGCTTCTAGGTCAGTATGACCTCAGTGGTTAAGACCCACCCCAACTTGGGGCCTGTTCATTGTCACAACAAGTAAATAAAAATCCTGCTTTGTATATCAATTTCATATGAGGTTTTAAATAAGGCACACACTAGGCAGTGCAAAACTACAGACGCATTCCAATTTGTACTGCTTCCAGTTCCTCAGCCGGGATTTCGATAGGATAATCAACTGGCGGGCACAGCTTGAGTGGGAGGGAAAACATTCATACTGTGAATGAAGTGTGGAGGGGAGTGCGGCTAGTACAAACTATTTAGGACATGACGATCTGATAAGACTGAACGACAGCGGTGATCTGTGAGCAGATGTTGCAACTGAGGTGGTTTTACAGCCGATCTACAGGCTAGTAACTCTGAGACAAACACTGAGGGGTCTAACAGCTTTCCACACCCGATGGCTGCTGTAATGAGGAGGACATAAGCGGTTCTTGTCTTGCTGTGCTAACATAAGCGAGTTTGTGTTTGCACTAAACTTCTTTGTAAACTCTATTTCTGGTTGCGTATCCTTGACGGTGGCTCAGATATTTAAAATAATCTAGTAGCAAACGCAGGAAAAAGAGCCACAGACTAGTGTGGTAATAACTTGCCTATGATGAAGTGTTAAACTCAAGAGCAGGATGGGCTCAGCAATGTAGCTCAGTGACTCAGAACATTATCTGCCCCCTTCTAGTGACACTATGCATTCACACTTCTGCTGGTGAGGATCCAAATGAGTGTGTCTGTGTGTTTGTGTGCGTGTCTGGTGTGTGTTTGTAGGAATACATGCATACCCAAATGTCGGGTGTTTGTGTGTGCGTGTGTATGCATGGCTTGCTCCCGAGAGAAGCGGCAAGGTTGCGATATGACATCACCCGGTCTGTTGGTTTTTGATAGTCGTCCAAAGTTAAGAAGCAATCCCAAGAGCAGCATGGATAAAAGTTTTAGAATAGCACCCGAGTAGCACCAGGGTTGCCCGTCACCATTGGTGTGTGTGCGTGTGTGTGACTGACACACCTCCAGGGGTTTGGTTGTGTAGAATGGGTCTGGATCTGGCCAGGTTCCTGAGACGATAGCACCATTGAATGTCTCTGTCCTCAACCTCCTCCTCGTTGATGAGCCCCCTCCCGGCAAGAGGAGGGCGCTGGATTTTCCATTGTGTGTGTGTGTGTGTGTGTGTGTGTGTGTGTGTGTGTGTGTTTTGTGTAGAGGGCTGAACACAGAAGCTCCCTCAATCTCTCTCACTCAGTTTGTGTTTGTCTTTGTGGTCCCAGACTATTCAGGATCTACCTGATTGGTATATTTTCTCCATCTCACAGGAATGTATCAAAATGCTGGATTCTCTCCTCCATCTCCTGCACCATAAACAGAGAGAGACACACACACACAAGTACATACTGCTTAGTCTCAACCAACACAGAAAACTCGGATGTGTGTATAATGCATCTGTGCACCACAGTTTCAATAATACTTGGAAATTTCCCACAGCAAACAACAGCTTTCACCATGATAAATGATGTAAAATGAAGCAAAGCTGTGCTGGAATGAGACAGGCAATTTTTCTCAGCGTGAAAACAGCAGAGTTTGACACTGACTAAATCTGAACAGAGCCGGAGGAAGAGAGATGGATGTTAGCCTGCAATAGACCATGATTAATGCCTTGAAGATGGTACACTGTTTGTTCTCTCATCTGAATGGCTGAGTCAGTGCAACAGACGTTGCAACAAGATACCAATCAACATCTACAACAAAAGTTAAAAAAATATCAACTTCAAAGAAGACAACAATTTTACACTTCCAAAAGTGGGGTAAACTTTTCCAGGGAGACACAGTCCCCTCCTAAAAACTTCTGCATCACACACACACAAACCTGGCAAAATTAGTGAGAATGACAGAGCTATTTGCATAATTGTCAACTGACTATGAAGGCCTTTCAGCTTAGAAATACAAAAATACTGATAAAGGCAATATCTTTTAGTGCTGTACTTTAATGTAAGTCTATAAAACAAGCACTTGCAGTGACCTCTAAATTATTTCTTAAACCAAGACAGAAAAAGTAAGATAGGTTTTGTTACAATAGAAATGATTAGGTAACTAATTGTTTAGTCTGCAGACAGAAACATTATTGCAATCACAATTTTTCCAACCAATTGTTTGTGTCATTTTTAAGCAAAAATATCACTGCTTTCAAGGTTCTTATATATAAATAATTGCTGTTTTCTCAAGCTTCTATAATAAAATAACTGAATATTGTGGGTTTTGAACTATTAGATGGACAAAACCAGCAGACACAATACTCCATGTAGAGCTCTGGGAAACTGTGATGGGCATTTTTAAAAACAATTTACTGATATTTTATAGACCAACTAATTTATCAAGATTAATAGATAATCAGTTAAATAATTGTTACTTGTAGCCCTAGCAATCATATCATAAATGCATGTCTCTTGGTCATTATATTAATTTTTTCTTGCTTTCAAAAGTATGTCAGAAATACTCTTGAATGTGTTCTTGTACACTTTTGATAAGTTGTGAATTTAATGCCATTTTAGAGCTAACCTCTGATTATCAGTGCCTTTTGTAATACTCTCATGCCCACAAAAATGTTCAGCTGGTGCTAAAGTCCTCTGTTAAATGAGACGATAGTGACCAGCTATTCATTAATGATAGCGATATAATCAAAACAATACCCAAAATATCCGGCAGTTTATTTTGACTAGATTTTTTTAAAAAAGGCTGATGTTATGCTGCATGTGATTATAACTTCCCTTCTGACACCATTTATAACATCCACTTTATCATAACCCAAAAGCTATCAACATCAGGTCACACAATTTGTAAAATCCAATGAAGCTCTAAAAAGTGAAGTTCACATGCACCTGAATGAAAAATAACTAATTTAAAAAATCCCCTGAAAGCTTCCACTCATCAGGCACAGAACATGCTTTTAACACCTTTCTATTTGATGTGTTTCACTGTGCACCCACACACCAACATGCAAATAAGCTCTTTGCCACCTTAACGCTTTGCACCTCTGTGATCTTGACTCCATCTGCCCAAAGGCCTATCACCTTGTCATCCTGAAAACACAGCAGACAATCTAACAAGCCCCTGCAGCACATACCCTCCGTCTCACTAACCTACTCTGTCTCAGAGAGAAAAAGTTAAGCCTGTAGAGCTGTTTTCTCTCCCTAGCATCGGTGGAAGTCAGCCTACATGGCAGGAAGCTCTTGCATAGCTGCATAGCTCAATGAGTAAAATGTAGCAGAATTGCAGATTTAGTCTTATTTCCCAATGGAGCAATCTGTGCTATGCATCAAACTATAAATGGAGGAAAATCTGTATTTTAATTATCCTAATAAGCACGCATCCAATCAACTTCAAACTTTGCAGATGTATTGCTCAGGACCCAAGGAAGTGAGGTGTCAAGTGTGAAGTTTTTTTGAATTTTGCTCCCAAGAAAGTTGGAAACTGGATTAATGCAATTCAAACCATATAGTCAGCCTATACCAAAAGGCACATTTTGAACAAGCACTATACTCGTTAAAAGAAAAATCCAGCATCGTGTGCTCTACACTGTCAAGATGTCATCAATTAGTGATGTTCACCCCAGTTGGGACAGAGGTATTGTAAATTACTCTGGTGTAGCCACCTTTTTGAAACCATCTTATCTCTTTCCCTCTCACTTAATGATTTCCACCACTTCCCAGATAAAATTTTCCACCCCAGGCAGAGCAGAGTTCTCTGTAGCATGTGTGTGGACATTAGGAAAGTAAGAACAACAAAATTGTAAGTTGTTTTTTTTTTTACCCCATAAAAGAAAAAGAGTGAAGAGATCAATTTGTGTATTGAGCCTGGGTGATGGTATCATTTCACAAGGGGGTGCATATGTTTTCTGTTCTACAGAGGCTACTGTCCACAGAAAAACTGCTTTCTCTGACTTTTATGATACTTTTCTCTTTATATGACTGTTAACACTGATATTAAATGTCTTGAGAGAAGGTCTCAAAAAACGTCCTAGCCTGACATCAAAGCCAGATTTTTACCATTAATGATTTTAATAAGTACACATGCTCCAAATCTCTTTACCTTTCATAAAGTCAAGTCATCTACATTTCACCGCCTACCTGTACCCTGATGTTGCATTGAACATTTATGCCAAATATGTATGACCTGCCACAACCCTCAGCAGCGAACACACAATTAAGCAGAGAAATAACCAACTCTTTTAATGTTCGGCTAACTTGGCCAGTAACATGTGCATCTCTGGCATCACACAGATCTAAGTTAAAGGTCAACGCTTCCAACAAAGTCTTTAATTGCATTCTGAGACACTGGCAAAATGTAATACAAGACCTAGGGCAACACCAACGCCAATTTGTAGTAAGGAGCATAGTCTGCGTGTTATTGTGTGCAGAGCACATTGTCCCTCTGGCCTTAAATGGAAGCTGGGTGCAGTCCACTCCATCTGCTTAAAGGTCAACTATTCTAGAGGACTGAGACAAACCATACCCAGAGGAGGACGGGGGGAGAGTAAAGGAGACAAATGTATGGACACGCTCCATTTCACTCAGCTGTACAGCATAGACCAAAACACCGCACACCGCAACCGAGTGCAACATTAAGTACAAATGGCTTCAGCCGCCTGCATATGTGTGTGTTTGTGCATGTTTTTTCATTCTCTAGGTTAGTTACAAGGAGATGACCTGCTGCCGAGTCAAGATGCGTGCTGGAAACAGATGCAAACAAAGCACGTGCCAAACGAGCTGACATATCTGCTCTGGAAACACCAAATTAGGCTGGCAGTAAGAGACAAACCGGGACACGGCCCCCCCCCTCCCTTCCTTCACCAGCCGGCCTGTCGACAGGCAGCACCACCTGGCTGACTGCTCCCTGCCTCTCTCTCTGACATCCTGACAGCACTCTCTGGCTACCAGCACCAGGACACTGCCATTCCTGGCCCACTGTCTGCACTGACATACTACACAGCAGCTGATGACCAGATGGGATTCTGGGAAAATATACAGCCGCGTCTTCTGTATGGAACATTGTCAAAAGAGATTAGAAAATGAAAATAGAAAAAAAAAAAAAAAAACTAATCCTGACCTCATATCTTTTTTAACCCTTACTCACCATGTGCATGGAATGTAATGTATTTTCCAAAGAGACTAGGACTGAATGGAATTTTCTTTTTTGTGCTATGATGAACTGAACTTTAATTATTTTACAATTTATGACCTTGAATAATATCTCATCTGCTACACTGATCAGAATATTTGATTTATATTTTAAGATTAATCAAAGTAAAATGATAAGTAAGGCATGCAAACTCCTGGTGTCATAAAGGATGAATTGTATTAGTAAGAAGTTAGTAAGAAATTTAAATTGCTATGATCACATTCAGATTGTTCAAACAGAATAACACTAAAATAGTAATTCTTCCTATTTCATAACAAAAGCTAAATGACTGATTTTAATGAAGTCTCCGTGGAGCACTGTGTGGAATCTTAGCTTCTTTTCTGAACTGTTTTGGTTTCCAGCTCCTGGACTGATTTTTATCTCTGTATGTCTCATACACCAAACTACTGAGCACAATCTTTTACATGTGCTGACTTAATTAGAGTCCCTGCTGTCCTCATTAGATCCTGTTCTCGAGCAACGAAAACAAAAATACACAAAAAAAAGCCCTGCATTTCAACTCACCCCTGTCAACTTTCAACCCTCAACTACTAGTGAATTTTACACCATTACTGTCCAGCCCCACCTCCATGTTAGATCGACCCCAATACCTACACCTGTGTTTTTTTTCCTGATGCCTGTGACTTCCAGATGATATTCTCTGTTTAAGCCTATCTCAGTGTACGTAGAGGTCTGTATCTAAGCTTCCCAAAGAGATATTCTATTTCAAACAGTTCTCAGATTTCATTTGCCCTCATCCATCCTTTCATCATATCTGGAATGTTATAAGTTCAATGAATGTTTACAGTCATCTAAAACCCTCATCTTAACATCAAGTCATCTTTGACTTGGCATCGTGAGCCAAATTACTTGGTCTGAGGTATTTTGCTTGCAAGAGGTCACATCTGCAGGACAAATGAAAAAAATTAAGCTACAGTCCACCAGGCCATAGGCAGAACTACCGAATTTATCTCTTTTGTATTGCAAACAAAAGATGCCCCAACTCAACTTTTCTAAATCCCTTATAATGTGCTTGACACAAAATAGGACTGTGACTAACAATTATTTGCACTATATATTTACAGTAAATATTTACTTTTTACTTTCCTGTATATTTACAGTAAAGTGCTTGATTTATCCACCTAACACTCAAACACCCAAAGATATCTTGAGTTTTCCTTCATAGGAAGCAAATTTGACAAGCAAACAAATTTTTGTTTATTTCTACTTTTTAAAAAATAGTGTCTCAGACTGCAAAATTAATCCTCGACGTTTCCAATGACTGTTTTTGAATTGTTTCTGTTGATCTACTAGTCGATCAATCGGCTTAAGCTTTAGTCTACAATCTAACAAACTGCACTGTATAATTTGATGTTATTGTTAAATGTCATATTAAAACATGTGTACAGGCTCAGGAATACTTTGCATACTTTTTAACGACTAACAACTAGATTTCCTACTGACAAGTGGCCAAACAGTTAAAGGAACTTTAGCGAGGCTGACCCTGATTACGTCTCTCTCACTGACCTCCAGTAGCTGAGTCTTGTCGTACTCCCTGCGATACCGGTAGATACACTGGCTGAGAAGAGAGTACAGTCTCTCCAGCTGCTCCACACTGTAGCCCTCACTCTTCTTCACTACCATTTCCAGTAGCGCCTGTGGGGAATTATACAAACAGAAACATTACAATGAAGAATTTCTTCTTGAAAAGCCTCCTAAAGACACACTATACATAATTTCTAATATCAACACACGTGTAAGGAGAAGTAATGATGGAATAGACACAGACAGACAGTGCTGAATAACTGGTCACACAAGGTAAGCGCTGATGTTGTTGCATGGAGGTTAAGCATTTGGAGTTCAGCTGTATTCAAAAGCAATTAAGATCCGAGTGACAGCTAATTAAAGCTAATCATAATTAAAACCAAGTTTACATTTCACTGCTACTTTAATTAAAACATTCTGGACAGTCGAAGACCCTTTTAATTGACCTGTTCCTCGCATTTTGCCCAAGCCAGAGTCTGTGTGTGTATATATGTGTGTCTGTTTAAATACAGGGCTCATCAGAATGCATTGACTGAGACAGCAAAGACACAATAATTAAAGTTACCATCACTGACACAAGGCAAATAGAGAAACCTCAGCAGAAATGAAATGGTATGTGTGTATGTACATGAGAAAGACCGTGACCATTCGTTAAACACATAAACCAAGAAGATGTCAAGATTAATGAGGCGTGATTGTTTGTCAAAGCTTCTTGTCAGCGAACGTTTGACAGATAACAGTGAGCAAAAGAAAAAGTATAGAGGCAAAAAGGTTAGTATGTATTAATCACTGTAATCAAACTGATGATGATTTCTGTTTAAATGACAGAAGTCGTCTTGATTAAAGTTACAAACTAAGTCTTTACAAGAACAAAAACTTCAATGAAAACCTTAATCCCAAAGCAGATTTACCTCATGACCAGAAATTTGACTTTAAGAGCAGCACTTCAATTTGTAAGGGCGCCTTCACTTTGCATCACAAACACCTTAGATGGAGTCAAGGAAAAGTGAATTTCAAACCCAAGCTGCCCTTGGGATCCATCGTGACTGTTAGTAATTCGGCTGCTTCCCCAAAGCTTTCTTCATAAATACCATGAACAGGCTAAATTATCTTTTGAAATGTGACATTGTAAACATTATGCATTCAATGTCATTGAGTCCAGAGAAGATTTTTAGGTTTTCATTGTATTAGATTTGGTTGTAAAATTGTTTCTAATGAAGCAGCACTGACAATGGGTCCCAGAAAGTGTCATGGGACAACAAATCAGGACAAGCTTTGGCTACTGTTGCATGACTACCCATACATCTATCCAAAATGTTCAAAATGTTTACAGTAAAATCACTGGGAGGACATGGGAGATTATTAAGCCTTGTTTTAGATTTTTTTCATCGAATGACAAAGTATCTACAACCCTATAAAGCTAATTTTGCCCACAATAGTATAACAGTAGTAAGAGAGATAAGACACCTGTCACAGGACTTGACATTTGGTAGCTAATTAACTCCTAAGGCAACAAATAGGTGTTAAAGACCCATGTTGGAAGCATTTTGACTATAAACTTAAATTAATATACTACACAGTCAATATCAAAAAGAAAACATTTCAAATCTCTCTTTTATTCTTTCACTGAAAAAAAAGGTTCATTTTCTGTGCTTTACCAGCTTGACTTCCGATCAGTTCTTATCATTCTGCACTCAATAGCCTAGAAACATGACTTTGAATAGATATTACCTTTCAAATATTCATACTTCCATAACTTAATCTGGCAGTTTGAGGTAATATGGCTTTGACATACGGTAATAACCTCCACCTGGCCAATCTAATAACACTTGGTCCCTTGACAAATAAAATGATCATACAGAAGCTAAGAATAAGTCTCTCTCTAATATTCAGAATTCATGCAAGAGTGATAATGATCATCACGGCAGCCTTCAAAAACTGCAGTCAGCTGCTCCGTATTGAACATATTTTATCGGTTTTCTTTTTATACTTGGCAGCCCGCCCAGATAGAGTAAGACTCAATTTCAATTTAGGTAAATCGTACATTAGAAGGACTTATTTCACTCTTTTCAAACCAACTAAATTTTGGCCAAACACCTGTTTGAGTTGCGTGTGTTGTAATAACTACATAGGGACTAGAGGCTTGCCTGTGTGCAGCTACCTAGCTAGAGTCTGCCAATGGCATACATGTGAGGTCTTTAGGTAAAATCAGTATAGCATCAACAAATAGTCTAGGGGGCATCTGTTAGTTGATGCTACAGAAAATAACCTTATTTACACTCTCCGCCTATAAACTATTTGAGTCTCAGCATGCACATATGTCACATGCCAGAAGTAAATTCTCAAGCTTTGGGAAATACTGCAGTAACTCTGGTCAAATATCAAGGGGCTTTTCAGGTTTCATAACTTCCACCCAGCCATGAGAACTCGTAAAGAGAGGACCGAATGGAGCACATCACAGTGAGATACCAATTTAACAACACATTCATAAAAGCTTTAATTTGCATCATTACAACCCATCTAACATGTGTGTAATAATGTGAAATTCTGTTAGACCCTGCTCAAGTCTTGTTTCATCCAACTGCTGCTGAATTACTTTCTATTTTTTATGGTTTTTGCATTTAATGCTTTAAGTACATTTCACTACTTTATAGTTCACCGTCTCTCCTTTATAGTGTATCTTCTCACATCCAGCCTATTTAAGTGTTTTATAGAGCCTCTCCTCACCTCTTTGTCAACCACATTTTTCCAGAAAACACTTTTCCGTCCCTTTTTCCAATGCATGTGTCTTTTCATTCCTTTTTGTTCTCGTCTTTCCTTCCCCTCTCTCTTCGTCCCCTCAATTTATTCTCCTCTTACTGTTAGCCAGCTGATTGCAGCCGTGCACTTCCCAGCCTTTGTAAGCTTGATCAGGATGTCTGCGACACAGTAGGGTAAATGTGTCTTACACGGGCTCAGTGATTGACTGAGCTCACTGCACACAAAAGGGCAGTAATCCCATGCGTTAAAGACTGATACTGACATGGACCATTTAACCTCACCCCCTCTAAATTCCCTGCTCGATCTTCCCCTCCCCATCTTTACTCACATCTCTATCTATCCCATGTTTCTTAAGACCACTGATGGAGCATGGACTTACATTAGTGCTTAAATTCTGCCTGTGAGAGAGGATTTGGTCATAAAGGGAGTTTCTGGCACAGTGTTGACTTCCAGGATTTATTATAACACTAATTAATGCTAGATTTATGTTCACATCTAATTGTAGATAATACATACACTAAACAGTCAGAAATTCTGAGAATTACAAGTGGAATAAGGTGGAAGCAATTCACGTGACTAGATTCAGGCTGGAGACTGGGCCCCGAGACACAGCTTTGCTATTTAACCCCTGACCTATAGACCAGATGACACACTGATTCTAGCCAAACCAGCAACCCCATACATGTGCTTGCTGATATTATTTATATTTCTCATTCCTTTTAGGCCAGGTTAAGATCACTGGGAAACAATAGAACCACCACCTTGTCTGGGCTGCTACATTTTTTCAAACTCATCAAGCTGCCCTTCTGATAGCAAATTTCAAAATTTGGGCAAAGCGCCTCCATTTAATATGAAAGGCAGAGACACAGCTACATCAGTCTGCATGGATTATGTGTGTTACAGGGCACACATTAATAAATGAATAAATGTCACCTGTGACATTTAACCTGGTTTGCAAGCTTTGCTAGTTGCCCTGTAAGGTTCCCCACAGCCCAAGTACAATTGCACATCGCTACAGGAATCTCAACCACTCAGTCGTCAAAAACAAGATTTTTTCCAGTGTTGCTCACCCCTCAGTCTAACAGTCTCATAGAAAATGAGACTATGGTGGTGGTAATGGTAATATAACAATTTTGTTCTGCACCAATTAAATGTTAAACAATGTGGCTGTTTACCATCATTTGCTGCTTTAAGATTATTCTATACAAAACAACTAGTAAAACAATTGTACATGCAGACTGGGAGTAACTGTGATATAGTGGAGGCTCTTCCACTTTGATCACTGAGGGACGCTTCTCTAGCTACTATATATGTATCTGTGCTTATGTGTTAGTAAGTGTGTATGAAGAGTCTTCCTCAGTACTGAGTCAGAGAAAAGAATTACCAGGCATTGATCCGGGGGGGGGGGGTTAAAACCCAACAGTCCCCATCACCAGAAATACTATAAAGTAGCTTCCTCTAAGAGAACAATTTACCCCTTTCTTTTTATTTAAAATGATTTTTTTTTCATTCCAATGCTAGGAGAAGAATTAATTATAAATGATATCCAATAAAATATCCAAAAAGTCGCAGTGGCAAATAATGTGACCAAGGGCACTCGGTCACACAGGTAATGCAAAATTGATAGTGCTATGAGGGTCAGGGACAATCATGACAAATCACATTACCATGGCCTAAGCACATTAAAATGAAATGGTCATCTCTTTTAGCTAGGCATGTAAAAACTGTGCTGGGGTTGACAACTCATCTTTGACTTTACCTCCAACATTAAAACCACTGGAACATGCCCATTTAATAGCTGTAAATTATCTTTATTTCACCATAGAGGAGGAAAGGATATAGATTATCATGCGGTAAGGTCATTTGTTTATACTCTATATTAAACTAAATGATTTAAAATATCAGAAAACATAAAATGTTAAAATGTATTACTTTTTATTTTAATATGTAGCCTATTGATTTTTTTTCTCAACAAGATGAATTCAAATTAACATTCCATGTATTTCTATACTTGTGTCAAGCTAAACCTAGATGCTACCAGCTTCAGAAATTCATTTTGTAAAGAGTTCTTTTTTTCGTTTCGTTTTTTTTAGTAAGAACAGATCTGCATAAGAGACCTAGTCAGAAAAAATAAATGAAATTATATAAATGAATAAATAATAGATAAAAAAGCAAGTTCATTCCAGATCAAAGATCAATTAAGGAGTTGCGTTAAATCAGTGGAGAGCTAGGAGTTTTAAGGCCAGTTTCCTGGACAGGGTATAAACTAAACCAGGACAAAGCCATAATTAGGGCTGGATGTCAAAATTTGACATTTGACAATTGAAATTTCATTTCAATTTGATTCAGACAAAAAAGAAACTGAAAGTCTGTTCGATAATTTATCTACACTGTTTGTGTTGACAAGACATCAGCCTGATATCTGCTGACAGCTGTTAGCTAGTGTTAACTCCACGACAGGGACAGACTGAATAAAGCAGAATCCACATACTATTCACTCAACTTCCACAGCCCCATGGCCAGATTTAATATCTCCTCAACAAACCCAAACCAAGAGATCAAAATGCTCACAATCAATATTTTTTTTTAATCTGATCTTAGCCATAATAAAAATAGTCAATCCTGCTTAATAAGTAGCTTTGCTATATACATCTTAAATTTAGTTTCTTCTTGACGATTGACTAGTGAGACCATTGTGATTAATTTCAACCAACTACTTCAGCACTGTTCTGTGGTGAGGCCTGAGGATGTTAAATACAGGGCTGGGCATGTTATTTGTATAGCCCAGTATCCAAAACAATATCTCACTGGGTTTTATGGGCTCCAACAATAGTTTCAGACCTAGTCCAAGCTCTCTGAGTAAACACATAAATAACCTTGACATAGAGATGGGAGAAGTAAGGACATTTACATGAATATTTAGGAATTCATCAATATGTCTCACAATATGGCAATATGCCAAACCGATGCACTTCCTACAATTGGTTCCCATAAAGCACTCTCTTTCTCTTTTAGCAGTAACATCATTGCAGAACATGTAACATTATGTCCGATATAATTATGCAACATAGGCAAGCATGCCACATACTGACCAAACTGCGTTATCCTCATCAGCCATTCTGGTCTTATCCATGTAGTTATTGCTTGGGCCAAATCAACTCCAACATACTCACTGTCAGTCTGTACCACACTGTTCTATTGGAGGGTAATTACTGTCACTCATCTCTCACCATCTACCTCTATTCTCAAGAAAATTTTGGTTAGTCCAAGGTGATTTTTTTCCAAGTTAAAATTAGTTTAAGACAGCAGATATCCAATATCACCAGGTAATGAAGGAGGAGAACCCCTTGTGCTGACATAACACAAATAACCCCAAGCACACCTTTATACACATCTGCAAAATTACCTGATACAGAGATGATGTTTTCAAATTAAATGCTCTTGGGAGTAAAAAAAAAAAAAAGTCAATGCAGGAAAAATTTAGGATTAGGTCAAGGTTATGGAAAGGATTAGCTATTGACCAGCTATTCTTAAACTTCGAGTAAACCTCGAGGGAAGTAAAGGTTAATCAATGCAATGTCCTTTACATGTGTAGTGCTTGCAGTTTGAGTGTGTGTGTTGTAGAAGGAAGGCCATTAAACAGTGAAATGAGCTGACCAAGCACTAAGCATTTCAGATTGCTAATTATGCATTGTGCAAATAGGTTTTCAAAATATACAATAACAGTCTGGGAAAAACTGGATACATCTAAATAAATTGCTGCTGCTTAAAGCTATAAAGTAGATTTTTGTCATTAAAAGATTTTGAGTCAGATAATGAGGCTTGTAATTCATTAACATGATCCTCCTTTATTGTTAATTATCTTTTTTTTTTTTCCTATATTTTACCCTGACCTGGATACTCACCTCATCTTGTAACTAACAAGTGTAATAGCATCAACATCCTTCAACCGTAAATGCCTTGGGGTTTTGGCTTCGCTAGTAGATTGTTGACAACAATTATACTTGCTAAGATTGACAAAGGAGAACCCAATCATCTAGACATCCTTTTCATGTAGTTATCTTAAGTAAAAAATGCTACATAATCTAAATCATAGTTTATATAAACCAAGGGTTGAGTGGGATGCATGAGGTGCGAGCATTGTAAACAGGCATAATAAATCACCCTGAAGGCCTGGTAAGGGCAGGCAAGTACAGAACATGAAGAAAGTGTGAGAAACTGGTATGTTTACAGTATGTTTTGTGAGCTATTGACACTACTGGCCCTCCTGTGCATGGCCAAGAGGCACAGCTATGCAAGTGCAATTACATGTAAATAGCAGCACTGTCAAATCAGCGGATGGAAATAAAAGAAGCTCTTCAAACGCTATCTATTTTTATTAACAATCAAAGGCTGGTCCAGCACTGCGATTAAGCTGCTCTCTTTTAAACAGAAATGTGGCATGGATACTTCGCCAAAGAGGCCCCCACTGTTATTAGTACTGAAAATGCAGGAAGGTGACAAACTAAAATTAGGCCATTTCTGTTGACAGGCTTCTCTAAAATAGGAAGCCCTGACATGCTGTAACAGCTAAGTATCAGGCCAAAAGACTCCATACTACGCCAGCGACTAGAAACACTAGCTCTTTCTAGGCAGCTGCTGAAAAAACAGCAGAGCAGACCATAATCTTTGTGTTCTTGGGAAGGAGGAGGAAAAATTGCTGGGCCAGATTGGATTTCTTGTTACTGAATTCTCATTCGCAACTGTCAGCACCACTTCTTCCAGTCCATCTGTGGACAAGTGTCTGATTATTGATGAAAGAAAACAGCTGAGAATACAAAACATTTTTGGAGCTGTGAGAGAAACATTCCTCGGGACCTATTTATTCATGCTGAGCATTTCATTTTGATCCAGACAAGATCAAGCATCATTTCAGTGAAACTGGCAATAAAACAACTTGATTTTACTAAGTGAATCAGAGTAAATAACTGTGCCATGGCTCTGAAAGACGGGATGTGAATACTGAAATTATACCGTCTCTGTCCTACAGGCTTTGAGGGCAGGTTCTGTGAACAAACTCATAATACTCTGATGTTATTTAATTCCATAGAGATTTCAGAGCCTCTTCCATCAAGTTAAAAGTCAGAAATAATGAGCCCTCTACAATCAATGAACACAACTGAAGGAAAAGGGAAGGAACATTACACTACTCACTGCAGGCCCTAATACACATCAGGCAGTGTGCCAATCCCAGCTCTGCCAGCAAATATCTGCTTAAATGGTGACTCTCATCTTGCACACCGGAAATTCAATTTGTTCCGTAAGCTGGGGATGAAAAAGCAATTATTCACAGTCCCCTCTTTTCACGATCTGTTTCTTTAAGATATCTCCCTTCCCTCCCCAACTAACAAATATACCTCCACATTAGTGCTGTGTGTCTTTTCATAGGGGCAGCCAGTTGAAGCACTAGGATCAGGCCAACTAAAAAGCCTGTCAGTCAATTTGAAAGATGGAGTCAGGTTCAGGAAGACAAGTTGCATACCCCCCCCATCCCCATCATCCCCATGGGACATGAGTAAAAGCCGCTAGATAATGGCTTGATAGCATGTCCCTATGTAGCACGGAGGAAAAAAGTAAGCACATGTCAGAAGAACACTTCTTCTACACCAATTACACAACACAGACCCCCCTAAAACCAAGCCCCCTACCCGATCAGCGAGAAGTGCTGTCAGGGGAGCCCACTGAGCCGAGGCTCCAATTTACACTTGGGGTATTAGGTGGGACCCTGGCGTGACTGTGCAAAGTACCACAGAGCTGCTTCACATGCTCACTGTTACTTCAACTGATCCTGGGACAAGTTGGCAGATCTAGTGAGGCAGAGAGAAACTCATGTTTGAGTCATAACCTTATTTCCTTCAAATGCTGCAAGAACACCACCTGTTGATTGAGCAATATTAAAAACGCCTGCCATTGTAATTGACTGCCCCAATGTTTGGATAGCAAGTATACAAAATGTTGATCGTTGAAAGGTGAAAAGGGGAGAGATACAGTGGCATAACCATAGGGTGAATGGAAGGGCTAGATAAGCCTCAGAAGTTAGATTTAGCTGTCTAAAAAGGGCAGTGTAACAGCATCAGCCCATGACAAACCTAAGGATCTGGGGTAAGCTTAACGCTGGTCACCCATGATTGAGATTCTCCATCCTCCATACCTTAAATACCAACAAAAAGAAACCTTTCAACACATCTGCTACATTCTACTATATGCCTCAGTAAAATAATTCCAACTTTTAATTATCAAGATACTAGCTCCCTGCCATTTTCTTTATGTTTCAAAGCCAGAGAAAGTTTGGGGTACAAAGGGATGGATTAATGCCAAGTGCATAAGGCTCCTGAGATAAAGGCCTATACATCTAAGAAGCCAGTGCCTGTGACAGGGAACACCAGAAAGAATAGGGAAGAATGTGTCTAGATACCTCTGCTGGCTCACTAAAAATAAAATGAACGCTTAGACTTCGAAAAGGGAGCAGGTCAAGTGTGATTGTTAGTGCCATTATTCACCACCCCAAATAAATGTCTGTACACAAAAAATGTTTTAACAACCTACAGGATGCAATAAGTGACTAATTCAGACTACAGAAAAGAACAACTGTCTCTTTTACAAAAAGAATGAGAAAGCACTCAAAAAGCCCTTCACCTACAATGCCACCAACATTAAAAAAAAACACCCAGAAGACCCAAAGAATATTGGTGAGATTTTTCGATTATAGCTCTGCTTTTCCATAATCACAGCGTATTTATTCAATTGCAAAATGTGAAAATTCACCAGACCTGGTTCTGCTGCAACATATTGGTCTATATTTCAGTGGTTTCTTATCTATTGATGGGATTTTCGGGCTATTTACTTTTTCTAAATATCTACCTTCACTTAATGACCTTGATACCCCTACGAAAGGTATCTTTAAGAAATCAAATGTGAATATGTGTTTAATATTTGACTACACTGTAATTTCTGAGTTTTCTGTCTCTCAAAATTCTCTGTAGCTACCTAATTCATTTTACTTACTAATTCATTTTTTGAATTCGCTGCAATGTTTTTCAAGTGCTGTAACTGGTCATCACTAATTCCTAACCGCTGAAAAAGCTGAATACATAAAGTTATCACTATCATAAGAAATGACCGTGGACATTTTTAGCAAACATGGTTCTCTTCCTGCTACATCATCGTTTTGATACAGGTCACAGTACCTGTAAAATCACCACAGCTGTTACATCCTTCATGGTCTGAATTAAAGTGATGACCATGTAGAATCAAGCAAGATGCTCATGGAGCAATGATCGGGGTTTTAAAAAAGTAAAATCTTGAGTTTTAAGGCGTCAGACTTTGTTTTAGAGTTTGAGCAACAATGAATGTCGTCCCCTGACAATGGCATCCTCAAGCTTTGTATGAGTTTACTCAATGCTGAATATGTCAATAGATGCTGCAGTAACACAATAAACCAACAATTGACAAGAGAGTAGAAAGATGAATACTAATTAGGTTGAAAAGTGCTAAAACACACAACATTTTAGAGGAAATTTGAATGCTAATTGCCATCTGTCACACTGTCACTTGAAAAAAAAAGTTCACAATTTTCAGATGAAAATAATGCACCTTAAGCAAGAAACTGACTGCTCAAGTAGTGTAATATGATAAAGGTTTTACAATGATTATATATAAATAATCAACAACAATCTCATATTCATATTGATATGCATACACAGTGAGTAAACAGTAGAAAAAGTTTTAAAGTCACATTAAAACATTAAAATCATGTCAAATACAGTGTCTATAAAACTTTAGACTTTTTTCCTTCTGGATTTTTGTCAGGTCTTTTGTGAAAGTCACTTGCTGCTTTTCCTAAAATGCAAGAATATTATTCTAATTGATGATCTCTTTATAGCTTTGAGGGCTCAGTGGACAATTTGTATGATAAATTCTTCCATTCACTTGTCATTTTAAGAAAAGCACAGGTGTTACTAACATTACAAACAGCTCTGTTCTATTCAAGCGTTCGACAATGAGCCAGGATTAACGACACCAGCAGTTAAATGGAAGGAGCTAAATGGAATTTAGCTTTATGTTAGTATTACACAGAAAACATGCTAAACCATGACCCAAAACTAAAGTGCTAATTAATCAATCAGTTAAATTTACTGTTATACCAATGATGGCCAGTAATTTCTTAAAAATTTTACCGAAAGTTGCTGGTGGTCCACCACAACTGGAGGATTTGGAGGGACTGGTTTTGGCTCTTCCTCTGTCCTTTCAGCAGATCCTTTCAATTGCTCTGACGGGCTCCTCTTGCATTTCCTTACTTTGGAACCCCCTGTGAAGCATAAATGGATGATTGGTGGAAGGAAGGTTAACAATGAAGGATATATGAAGAATTAAAGCAGTGTGATAACAATCAAAATACAACTTTAAATAAATGGGAGAGCCAATTTTCAGACCACATTTTGTTTGTCTCATGAACAGCTGGAAAGCACAAACTGGAGAGATTAAAGGAAAACCAATTCCAATGGCCACGGCTAAGATTAATGCAATACTAGGGTATGGGAATCTATTTGAAGCTACTAGCAGCCAATAAGTACAAAAGATTTCACATCCAGCCTCTTTTCTTGTCCACTTATAACAGTGTTTGAGAAATGTTTTAATGGAAACAAAAGGGTTGGCACAGCTTGTACAGCTTGTACATTACAGCTTGTAATGAGAGTAGGGGCGGAGTAGCAGCGTTGTCTGTTGTTTAAGGAGCCACGGTTTGTTTGCTCTGTTGTGTTATCGTGCCATCCTCTGATGGCTTCTCCATATTCTAGCAGCACCATTACCTCAGGCTTCCAGCTGGCCTCTGCTCATCATAAGCCAAACCACAGACTCATAATCAAACACATAAACTTATTGGCTTACTTGTGACTTGAACACGAATCCCCAATAGAGAGCGCATAATGGCACACAGCAAAGAAGCAAATACAGTATATGGCAGAGTCAGATGTGTGAAAAGCCAGCCGACAATTATGAATCTTTTATAGACAAAAAAAAAAAAACATTGAGGAAACGTATCAAAAAGGTGTGGAGCTGCTAAAAAAAGTACACATTACTCAACTCCCTGGAATTTCTCTATTGAAATATTTCATATACTAAAGTGCTACTGCAGGGGGTAGCATTTTAAAATTCTGTGTAACTTATGTTGCATTATTCATGTCCTCCTCTCTATATGAAAAAAATATGTTTAATCCATTTATTATCCATTTCCAGAAGAGCTGGATGAAAATCATAAAGTAATGTATCATTATAATTAAGCGGTGGGCAAAGCACTGGCTGGATGTGTAAAAATTAAAAGATAGTAATCATACATTAAAGCACATTAATACAAAGTAAAACAAAGAGACCAAAAAAGGCAGCAGTGACCTTACACCTTTCTCTTCTTATTTAAAGACCTCTTTCAGATTCACATCAAACTCAGAGCATCCACTACTGAGAAAGAGAACTCAATCTAGCTGATTGACAGCTTGTCCAAATATTTGAAAAATGTGGCTATGACCTGTGGCCCAACACTCACAGACAGCAAAACAGTACTTGAAATACACAATGCATCAATCACTTAGCATATTAGGTTACTTTTACCTATAGATAAAAATGATAAATATATTTGTGTTTTTCAGGAAATACTGAAGGCATTAAAAAAATGTAAAATAAATAAATAAATAAATAAATAAACATAAAAGGAGAAACATCAGTTTTCTATTAACCAATGGTCCAATCCAGCTTTATACCTTCCTTCTCTTGATCTTCCTCAGCACTTTCTGTTACTGCCCTCCCATCCTGGGGAGGGTGCTCCTGAGTGTGATGGCTCTCATGTTTGTCTTTGTGCTCTTCCTGTTCTGGCTTGTTAGAGCATTCAACCATGCTCTGAGGAGTCCTTTTCTCAGTCTCACTGCTTCTCTTGAGGCTCTGCGAGTCCAGGCTGTCCATTGACTCATTTCCATTCACACATTCCACTTGTGTTACCAGGAGACCTTCTGTGTGCTTGGGCTGGCCCTCAGCATCTGAGGACTCGGACGTTTCAGTGAAAGGCTGGAAGTAAGCCTGGTTGGCCTGGCTATCCTGGTCCCCCCTGGGATGAGAACTGCCACCAAGGCAATGCAGCTCAGTGTGTCTCTCTGTGTTGTCAGACTCTGCCTCTTTGGCTGTAGACTCCTCCTCCTTAGGTGTTGACTCTTCTCTGGCTTCACTGCCATCTGGGGGTTCAGCAGGAGCTACAACAGGAGGCCCATTGGAGCTCTCCTCCTCTGTGGAGGGGCATGGAGGATGGTGGCCATTGGGCTGGGGACCAGTCGTATCACAAGATGATTCCTCATCCTGCGTCAAACATGAGTCACTGGGCCCTGCAGCTTCCACCTCTGCCTCAGGCTCATCTTCCTCCTCTTCTGTTCCTTTCTTGTAGTTCTTCTTCTTACGAATAATGCCGCGCCCCCATGATGGCCGCCGCCGAATCTTCCTCTTTATATGATCTATGATGGAAAGAGAAAGATAGTGAGGAAACCATATTAATTTAAAAACAGGCACATACATGTTCAAAGTTTCAGAATTAAAAAAAAAAACAAACCTACAAGAATGGCCAGCTGTTCAAGCAGCTGACTCCTAACTACATTTAAATTATTCTAGCCTTCAGTGATCAATACTTCGTGAGTAAATAACCATCCTCTTAACAGGGAAAAAAAAATTTGATCCAATTCATATCAAATTTCCATTACACTCATTTAGTACATTACTGGGCCCTTGCATATCCGTTCAAACATTTCTCTGGAGGAAAACACAGTTAGGTTCTAGGTCTCTGAGGATAAGATGAGAGTATACAAGAGGATGAGACAAGGCAAAAAAAAAACAATACAAAACTTTCTAATATTGAACATCTGAAAGCAAACCAAGATTTTAAGTCCTAAAATGCGGAAAAATATATTTTCTAACTATTTATTCATTGAAAAGATACTGTAGAGTCGGGGGGGATCTCCTTCTGCACATAGCTTGCAAGATGACTGCATGTAATCGGGAAATCTGGCCATCTTAAGAGTAACAAGCAGTGGGTGACAAAGACTGCAAAGAAAGTATGAGAGAGAGGCAGACAGAGACAGCAGCCCTGTCTTACACTAATGACAACAGATGGTGTTTGGGGTTTTAAGAGGAAGGGGAAAACCAGAGTCTGCTCTCTGACTGCAGGAAAATGTCACAGTAAACAAACAAGAAAGCTAAATGCTGTGAAACTTCAAGGAATTTGCCTTTACTTACTGGTTTCATGAAGCCAATACAGAGATACAGACCAGAGCAACAAAGTCAGAGAGAGTTGCAGAGAGAGTGTGAACGAGAGACAAGGAACCCTTTGGTCTTGGCACCAACAGGCCTTCACAACTTAAAATCATCTGTTCAGTGCCATCAGGCAGCACTGACACCACATAATTCTGAGTAATGCCAGAAAAAAACATAATTCTTTCATAAAACAACTATCTCAAAAAGGACAAAGGAATAACTTAAAAGGTAGTGCGTACTACGTGTGTGTGTGTGTGTGTGTGTGTGTAAATGAGCACCACCATGGACAGAGCCACTAGATCACAGTGGACTTATCAAAATTCAAATATCTTGGCTATTGTAAGTCTGTCAAGGGCCATTTCAATGATCTAAATCTGCCAAAGTGGGATCTAATAGATATACAATGCCAGCTTGGTTCTGAAAGGACTATATGCCCAGGACCCCCTTTAAGTTATTCAGCAGAGATTACAGTGCAGAGTAGGTATACTCAGCAGAGCTTTTTTGCCTCAATACTGAAGAGTCTCCATCGTCATCTGTACCTGCACCGCATTCTCCGCAAAAATATGACTAGGCAAACTGACCAGGAATATATGTTTAAGCTTTGCTTGTCAAATTTTCCCTCTCCCCCCAAGCATTTTATCCATAATCATCATCTTTCCACTCTAAAAATGTGATTATGCTGATGTAAACCAGAAGGAGGCAGAAAATTAAACCCTATGTTAGCTACTTGTTTGCAATGCAAAGTGAAAACTGGAAGAAAAAGAAAATCACAATAACTGAAAGTTAAATTTTGTCTTCCAGAATATCACACCAAAAAGATGATTAGTCAACTGTTGCTTGTTGATGGGCTAAGGACCCTTCTCTTTAGGAACTCTGCTCTCTAGTGACCCACTTAATGACCAGCCATACATTTCCTGTCAACCACAAGCAGCACATCAGACAATCCAAAGGGGATCAGAGTACACTTGTTGCCAGCTAATGCTGTACAATTACTGTAAAAAATAGTCCATGTTGTGGCTATGTTTGGGTACTGTATCTTATCACACAAAAACTTTCAAAGACGTTTCAAATGACTAAGTTTTTTTCTTGTACTATCCTTGTAAACTGTTGGCCAGGGCAAAAGTGTCCAGTACCATAATTTTGCCATGACTTCCTCTGCTTCTCCTCTTAACACTCATTAGGTTTGTCCTTTAAGAATTTAGCCCTCCATCTTTCCCTGGCTATTTAAATTTACACTGGCATAAGCTGCCTTGAAATTTTTACTGCACTCAATACAAAATATAATAAACCAATCGTCCAAGCATTGCAGATGCTATATGTGACATCAGGCTAAGGGACTAATGGATACCTTTAATAAACAGAGCTACCCACATTCTGCATGTACAAGACAATGGCAGCACATCACAGGAAAAGATTACCAGTTTTTCCACAAATATTCCACAGATATCTAAACAGGAAACTGAGCATGTCCTCTGTAGAGGAGGCCACCAGAGCCGGAGATTTAAAGAGACAATGAGACAGATCCTTCTGCAAAGGCCCAATCCACTGGTTTTCAAGCCCAAGGTTTAGGCTCATTTCAAATAGGAACAGGGGCTGCTGGCAGAGATAGTTTTAGGTGGGATGCAGCTTTGGTTTTTGGTTCCTCCTCATCTGATCTGGAAAGAGGGCCATAGGGTAAGCTATTTAGAGAGAAGAGAGCCTAATTCGTCTTCAGGAATGACTGACACATGGGACAGCTTCTAAGCTGTCAGCGAGGGACCAAAGACACAGAGAGCGAGAACAGAGAGGAAAAAACCTGCCTGGCATTTCAGGTATTTCTGAATGCTGGCATCCAATCAATAATGCTTCTCTGTGTTTGTGTGAACTTTTCTAGTCATAATGTTCTGTTTTGGGCACCATTTATTTAACCTTCAAAATTTTGATTTAATTTAAAAATGACATTTTGCAATGTCCAGCGATTAGTCATAGCCTGGCTCTTTTCAATTTCTGCACAGAAAATATTACTTTTTGCTCCAAATTTTATATCTATGTTTTTTTAAATATATTATGACTATTATCAAACACAGGGAAGTAAAGGCAAACTTTGGCGCTGTTATTCTGAAATATGATAAAAAAGAAACATGAGGGCTAATTTTTGGCTGACCCTTCAGTTCCATTTTAACCCTCTCTTGATATGGTCAGCTATCACCATCAGAGCTTGGAAGCATACTCCTGAGAGATGAAAAGTTTAGACAGAATGGCAATAAATGACTTGTCATAGTCTGCCATTAAATAATTCATTAAAGTTGTTAGAGCATGCACAGTCAACCACAGAGGGGAGATATGCTGTTGGGGGAGCGAAGAAGGAATGGAAAAGAGAACCAGAGCACTTTGTAATAATTAAAAGTGCCTATCCCATATAAGATTCATGTAGTAGCCGAATATTTCAAGCTCAAAACACACGTACTGGTCAAAACAGTGTGTGTGCATGGACAAATACAGCCTTCAAAAACAAAAAGCCCGAGGAGATAAGCATCAAAACTGCAATCAATGTCGCTGATTCACTGATTTCTCTACTGAATAATTCCTATTATTGATTAATTGGATCACAGATCATCAAAAGAGAGTCATAACCCATACTGAAGAGAGGACACAGGAAGGAAACATTTAGAATACAACATAAGTGATAACTTCTATACTGTGGGAAATGTTAGAAGTTTTTCCTTCCGGAGGTATACAAGGTCAGACAGATCCATTGACTCAATAGCACAGTCAAAGCAGTAAAACCCCCAAAAGCCTTGTCAGTATATTCTATTCCAGATACATTTTCTATATACAGTTTATAGTAGGGCCAACAGAGGAAACTTGGAAGCACCCCATGCCCCATAGTATTATGCAAAATGGTCTAGGCTACTTATTACTTTTATATCCTCTCGAGACACACAAGCCCATAAAGGCAAGCATATCCATTTCAGATTGATATGATAGGTCTGTGGGCTCAATGCCATATCATCATCAGTGCTAACTCATACTTGCTCTATACCCCCAAAGCTAGTAACACAAATGTAATGTTGGAAAATGTTGGGAAATTATTGATGGGATATCAGGATGACTTCCTTTAAGGTATATGCCCAGAGCATACAGTATAACTATCATCTAAAATGAAGGCATCAAACTACACAGAAAGACTCAACATTTAAGTGAAATGCAATCATCTCATTGTGACCCGCTCTAATATCTATCTGCAAACACATGGTCTATCTCAGTCCTCCAATTGCTCAGTGGCAGTTTGCATTATAAATTGAGCAATTGGCTGAGTCAAAAAAATACAGAGGCATTCTCTGGACTTCAGGACCTAACCTTGAAACATGTTGTAAAGAGGAAAATGTTCTCAAAGTATGCCTAAACCTTTACTGCATACAGTAGTCAGAGGTATAGTATAAAATTATGATCCTGAAAAATAAATTACTGTATGTGAAAACTAATGGCACTTACAGTACTTATGTCAGGGCAAGGTTTCAGTAGCGTCAGATCAAGTGGCTTCCAGCAAGCCATCATAGAGTGTGGCACCAGTTCGATGAGGACTCAGTCAAAATCGTCAAATCCACAAGCAAGGGGAGACACCAACAAACAGCTTCAGACAATGAAAACCTTTATCCACAGAAAGGTTCAGCATTGGAGAGCCCAAGACGACATAAGCCAAATACATCATGAACCGAAGGGCATTCAAGATCAAACAACTGCGGCAAGAGCTTCTTACTCTGGCAAGACTGAGGAAGAGAAACCACCGCCGGCTGCTCCAGAACATCATCAGGAAGAAACTCACAACCCTATGCAGAGCAGAATGGCACAGGAGACAAGGAGAGAGAGCCAGAAACGAAACTGCTGTTATAGCCAATCTATTCAGATTCACTAGCAGCTGCTTGGACAGAAGCACGATGGCTGTCTAGTCTGCTCCAAGATGATGATCATCCATTTCCTGCACAACACTCTGATAGGAAGCAGGACCCAGAGCCCTTCAGAGCCCTCTTGAATCTACCAACTCCTACGGTGGATTTCAACACTAGAGCGCCCATCTTGAAGGAAGCCAAGGAGGTGGTTACTACACCCAAAGCTGGCTCAGCTCCTAGACCCAGTGGAGTACCCTATAAAGTGTACAAAAACTGCCCAGAGCTCCTGAGCATCCCTTGGAAGACCTTGGAAGATCTTTTGGGTAGCTCATCTATTATTAGATATGAGAGATAATTAGAAGTCTACAAACTAAGCACTTTTTCTTTAAGAACATATTTATATCATGATCATTTTGGTAGTCTTGCGGCAAATTATTGACTGTCAATTTTTTTTTTTTTTTATTAGATTCCATGTTTCACAAATAATTGCGAGTTCCATCTTAAAATGTGGGTAATATATGTATCAGTGTTTTTCGGTGGCACTGGTCTCATGAGTCTTTTGGCAGACTAACAGTACAAATTCACAGACATAGTCCTCTCCTAACCCTGACAGATGCTCTGTTGTTACCAACCTATGTACCTCTTTGCTGCTGTGTGCGAGGTGAGTGATGGCTGTGTGTAGGGGTATGAGTGTATACATTGAAAAGGACAATATTTTCTTTACTCCAGAGAATGCTTGCTCTCTAATTCTGCTGTCTGAATTAGCATTTAGGACACTGGGCCAACACTGGGCTGGGAAATACATTACAAGAATTTAGAGATAGGAAAAAAATTGCTGGAGAAAATATGTGAATGTACATCCAATCAGCCACAACATTAAAAACTGGTTATATGTTTTGATAGTGGTTTAACCAGTGACCGGTTACAATATTTTTTTACAATTGTTTTTTTGTGTGCATGTATTCACACGTGTAATTGAATAACCATATGGCTTTGTGTGTTTTAGTCAAAGTGGTATCCAGTTGATTTGAGATTCTAAAAAGTCACTGAAAGAGGGCTATAGCCCTTAGCTTAGATTTGAAGCAGGAATGAAGAAAGACAAATAAGATTCTAATTTGAGAAATCTTACAATTTTGAATCTGAGGTAGAGGAAATGGGCATTGGACAGCCTCTGAGATATGAGTCTCATTCTGGCAATATATGAACGCCACGTGTTTATATGTGACATAAGCTGGGCTAGGGATAATAGTGGATTTTTTTTCCCCCAAAGATATTCTCATATAAACCAATCATGAGACAACTTTTAATATTTCTTATGTGTTTACAGAAAAATAGCAATAATGCTTTAACAATCTCAAGGTTTTTTTGAATGTCAAACGTATCAGTTGTGTGTATGTCTGTTAAATTTTTTTCAACATTGCTAATGTTTTCAAATGCAGTATATTGCTGAATTGTTGTAATTTTGACCATTATTTTATCTGTAGATGATCACACTCTGTTGTTGATCCATTGCCATCCCAACTCAATGTAACCAACAGACTTTGTGCATGTTCCTGAATACATTCAACGTGTAAGCAAGCATGCAGTTCCTGTAAGCCTAGTAAAAAGGCACAACCCAGTGTCCAACTCTATTTTTTGCCATTTGGTTTATTGGAATCGACTGGAGTCGGGGTCTTTGTCTTGTAAAATTAATGACATATTAATCGGCCCTGCTCTCATCACCTGCAGGAGAAGGGGAGGAGCTTGTAGTTAGGAGATGTGTCTCAATCATAAAACCGACATTTGCAAGAGGCATACATCTTTGCAAAATTTTATACACATACTGCAAATATAAACAAATGTGGAGGGCGCAACATGGCGGTAAAAGGGTTAATACCAAATGATAGAGAAAAAAAGTTCGCTCTGTAGTTTTTTTGTAAGTTTTATTCCTCAGTTTTCTAATATAAATAAAGACCTGCCTCCTGACTTACTGAGGCAGATTTTTTTTTTTTTTTTTTGCACTCAATTTCAACAAGTCTTGACTGGGCAGTAAATAGTTTAAGTGAATATGCTGTCCTATAATAAATCAGGACAATCCCATTAATTTTTGCACTTATTGGCTGACACTCAGGTGTTCAACTTAATTCCCAAGGAAATCCATGCAAATAACTAATAAATAAGGAATAATATAGTAATAAATATATTTTTTTATGTTATAATAGAACTGCTGGTGCACTAGGGCATATCCGTCTCCTGAGAATAGGGCAACACAGGCACGGTGATCCCACTAGTCTTTACTTAGCAGAGACAGATGCTCCGACTGAATTATGTCTTCAGTTCCCCAACCTACTTCCTTTTTGTAGTAGCACTGATATGCATTCAGTACATGGTCAGCCTTTCAATACATGTAACAAGGTTTGACAATACAGACTGCCCAATGGCCTGCTGTCCATTCTTTTGGGATTATTCTAATCACAAAAAATGCTAAACTCAGCATATTGATCACAACATCGTCAACATCATGATGACTGTTAGGCATCAGTAACCCTATCCATAATAAAAAGCTTTGTCAAGTCATGATATTCTTTACATTATTTTCTTATGATATCCCAAGCAGACTAACTGCACTGAAAACAAAATACTAGTACTAACTTAATCATTCATAGCTGAAAAATACATGGAAGACATACTGCCAAGTGTTTGCAACGGTAATTAAGTATCTTCAAAGAAGTTAAAGCCGAAGTTACTTCAGGACGGTCCTAAATGCATTTTGGGGTAATTAAAGCTTTGATTGTGGAATATTAAAGCTATCAATATCTGTGTTTCTCTATATGCTTACCAGCATCACCAGACACAGACATAAAAGCATTTATAATTAAAAGCTCTTTAGATAAGCAAAAATAAAGGATGTGCATCATTTTGGACTTTTCTCTTGTTCATTTTTATGAACAAGGTTCAATGTGCACAAGTCTACTCACATAAACAATCTAAATTGTGACACTAATTCAGCTGTGCTGTTCTGAGAATAAGCAATAAGAGCATAATCCTAAAAACTATATTTTCCCAACTATATCCCTGCTTGGAGATTTCAGCTATTTTTTGTCAATCTGAATTGTTCTCTGAGCTGTAATTTGGACAACACAAAGCTTGTAGATCCCCACCATAATTGCTGAACAAATTCCAGTTCAATGGCTCATGTTAACTTTCACTAAATGATTAATTTAAATTCTGTCTTTAGAAATGGGCACATAAAACAGGATATATTGCCAAAGATGTTAAAAACACAGGCCAAGAGAAAAAAACCCTTGTTAATGTAACATAAATGATTAACAAGTATAAATAATGAGCAAGTAATACCCCATATTTTGTACATATATATTTCTAAGCATAGGTGTTTTAAATTAGCCAACAACATTTCCCACCAATGACATTTATCTAGGGCTACAGATAATTATTATTTCACCATCAATTAATAGGCCCAATTGCTTCATCTAAAAATAATTGGAAAAGAGTGTAAATGTTCATCATAAACCCAAAAATAATCAAATTACTATAACCAAAAAAGTAGCAGTCTCACATTTGAGAACCTAGAACATTTTTACTTAAAAATATTACTAAAAACCATCAATAGATAATTAAAATACCTGCCAATTAATTTGATGTCAATGCTATAATCTAATAATTAACTAATTGCTATAGCTCTAATGCTAGAGAGATACAAACTGTATATAGATATGTATCCGTTCACTTAATTGTTTCTTCTAAATATCACTCCACATTGAAAGATACACAAGAGCAAAAGCATTTTCCCCATTTGCTTTAGGAACTTGAACACTGGAGTAAGAGCGTATGAAAAGGAAAAGAATGAAAAGCAAAACAAGAGACAACATGGGAAACACTGTGGAGACACAGAGGGCAATCAAGGCTGTCATTGTGACACAGGGTTTCAGGGTCTCTGGGTCATGAAAGGAAGACAGCGGTTTGTCACCTGAAGTGACACTTTGAGCTGACACTTAATGAAATGTCCAGATCAATAAATGATCCCATCCTTGCTTCTTGAAATGAAGGAGATCAGTCACGTCCCTCAATTTCTGTGTCTCGCTTCCTATTTCCACCCATCACTCCCTTTCTCTCAAATAAAAACCTAGCCATATCAACCTGCTTGCTTTTTAACTCATCAAGGGCCTCACATTGCTCTTAAAACTGAGGAGGGGCCAGGGGCAATCACAGGCTGAGTGCTAATAGAATGTACAGAGTTGAATTAAGTGTCCACACCGAGCTGAAAGGAAACGACTGCAAATAAATTAGGGAATTAAAAAAAATAATAATTATAATTGATTAATAAAAAAAACATGTTCTTAATTCTAAAACATTTTAAAAAATTGTGACTGGGGAGGCCATGAAGAATACTGAACGTACCTTCATGTTCATGAAACCAGTATGAAACGACTTTTGTTTTGTGACATGATGTATTATAATGCTGGAATAGGCCACTAGAAGATTGGTATGTTGTGGACATAAAGATCAGGTTTCAATTTTCTAGTCTTCAACTTTCTAGTTCTGCTGAGCCTCTACCCTGAGAGTTCTGTTCTAGGCTGACAGCTGTGGAACATAGCTTGGTCTTCTGCTGTTGTCTGCCTGAAGAACATATTGTTCACTCTGAGATGCTTTACTTCTCACCACAGTTGTAAAGAGCAGTTAGCTGAGTTACCTTAGCCTTTCTGTCAGCTCCAACTGGTCTGGCCATTCTCCTCTGACATCTCTCTTCAACAAGGCGTTTCCTTCCACAGGACTGCCTCTAACTAGTTGTTTGCTTTTCGCTCCATTTGGAGTAAACTGTAGAGTGTGTTGTGTGTGAAAATCTGTCACTAATAATCATGCCATAATAATCACGCCACCGCTGGCTCATTACATGAATAAGCAGATGTACCTTTGTTCCTAGGAAAGTGCTCAGTGAGTGTATGCTGTATAACATTGTTTAAGTCTGAACACGTGAGATTGAAATTCACACATCTTTATTGTATCAGTATGTTGGGTGGTGTGTTGTGAAAAAGAAAAACGGTGCACTTACTGGGTTGGAGATGCAACTCCACTACTGCTCGGTAAATGGCCAGTGGGATGACGGTACCTTGTGCCCTCCTGTCAGAGGACAGGTATGCCCTAATGCACCAGCAGTCCCAAGTACTACTAAGAGATGTCAGCCTATGCACATACGTACATATCAAAACAGGGTATGAAAGCTCCTCTGGGGGAAAGATCTGTCGTCAGGCAGCGTGAAATTGAGGACGCAGGCAGAAACAGGCATACAGACAAGTTGCAAGGCAGAAGTGAGGAGATATAGAGTTGTGCACTGTTTGACTCATCCTGACTAATATGCCAGATATTACATCGCTCGTGGAGAATGAATGAATGAATGACAATGTCCATCAGCTGGCTATTGTTAGCTGAACATTAAACAAAAAATATTTGGAACAAATAGGCATTTCACTTTTGGTTCCTGAGATCAATGTTAGTGCTGAAGGTGGATAAATACATTTTCACCAAAACCATACTGTATCCTCTCTCCTTCCTCCTTTTGGGTAAAAGTTCTATTTCACTAGGATATGTGTGTTGTGAGCTGCAATGAGCAAATATATTTTGAATCTGTAAGGCAGGAGCTCAATTTTTGTGTTCCATCTCAAGTTTTGTTTCCATATGATAGGAATAGTACGGTAAAAGGTGCTTTTTTGTTCTGGTCACATGTTGGAAAGTACTGGTTTATTACCAACTGCAGTAAGTGCTAGTATTATGAATAGAAAAAAATAGAAGCCCCATATTACTCCTATATATGATGTTACTGCTATGCTTGCCTACACTCTGCTGACATGCATTGATCTGGAGGTGTACACATTCACTGTGAAGGACAGCCATTGTTCTTTGTCTGAAGTCATACACTTGCTAAATTGATTCGATTAGATATCAATTAGATACCCTGTGAGTCTGTTAAGGGATTCGGGTCATCACAGCAGTATTATGATGAGACTTGGCAGAAGGGGATATTAAATTAAACACTGTTTACACAGTTATTCTTCGCTCTACATGGTCACCTTACTGAATCGTTTTTTCCTTTTGAGACTCTTTGACTTTATATTCCGGCAAATTAAATTAAATTTAGGTCTCTTTCAGTCACACGTGTGATGTCATTACAAATTGCTAATAAGAAGAGTGAGTAATTATTTGCTCAAAATAACAATTTGGCTCCACTTCTACCCTGCCCCAAATTTCAACTATCTGAGCCCTGATGATCATCTGTTTCTCAGTGGTAATGCTATGACAAAGTCTGTTTACACGTTTAAACTGTGCTACATCCTGTGGGAAGTCCCCTGGTCAGTAATGTAACTTTTTGCTGATGCTGCATATGGTAACCAAGTAAACCAAAGTCATATTCAAGAGTTGAGACAATGATGTCCTGCATAGTGCAACGTAATAATTTCTGATCACTCTGGCAAATACGTGAACTGAGGTGGAGATATGATATAGATTAATTATGGGCGTAACAGCACCCATTTTCAGACAGTCTCCTGGAAAGCCTTTGATAGTGTCGCCCTCTTTCGTGCACACAGAAAGTACCACAAGTCAATGTGTAACAAATGAAAAAAAGAGCTTGGGAGAGATGTTTGAATCAAGCTTACTTTCTTCCCCTGCACAGCTGACCAATCATGGATACAGCCCCCTTAAATATGACACCAGAAAGCTGCAGGGGGACAAAGTTTTCAAAGTTATTTGACTTTCTGCTAAGACCGTCTGAAGAGTATACTGCCAACTAAGTGTTGAGATTCTGCAGAGATAAAGTTCACCCTACAACAGTTTTGCTCAAATATCTTTTGCAAAAAATCCTTTGAAAATAAAAATGGTACAGTTTAAATTGTTATTCCATGAGAAAAAAATGGGATATGGTTTGCTTTTATAGTAGAGCCTCTACTAACCAATGGAGGTTTTCGCAGGTAGTGTCTAGACTAAAGCAGATCTTAACTCAAACTCCCCGATTGTGTTATAGTTGTTAGAACTGGTTGCTCACAGTTCTTGCTTTGGTTGATTTAACATTTCTGCCTGTAAACACAGCCTGACACCAAAGTAAAAACCTGCGTTAAATTCTATTCTCAATAAAAATGTTACTGAGCATGTAAATTGGCCAGCTGAAATGAAGTGAGTCTGCAAGTTCAGGCAGGCAATTCGAGTGGTACCCTGCTCTAGATTTACCAATGAGTCTGCTCAGTTCTTGTGACTTCATTACCAACTAAATGGTCTGTTTAAGGTGTCCAACTGAGTTGCTCATGCATAACTGCCATTTGCGCTGCTGGTGCTGCGTACGGATTAATACCCCACCACTTCCCACATGGGAAGCTCCTGCTTTGGAATCGTTCTGCATTAAAAAACTACCTCAGTGAAGGTGATAATATTTGACTCAAGCAAAATTAAATATTCATATTTATACAATTTACATTTATTCTCATAAAAAAAAAAAAAAAAAACATAAAATGAAACATTCACCTTCAAATGTTAGGTTGGTTTGACAAGTCGATTACATACAAAATTTGAAATGTAAAGAATATTGTATACATAACATTCTGATTTATTATGAACAGTTGATTGTTATGAGTAACAACAATGAAGATATAAGTGACAGTGTTGACAATGTAAATGTTTCAACATTGCTATGTAAGAACACGTTCTTCTCTTTCAAGTTAGTGCCTATATTTTTGCAAGATTCTTTGAGGTAAGAAAAGTTAATTTATCTTGTCTTCCGACACTTATCTTATAAATACATTTCAATACTTTCATAACTTCAAAGCAATTTTCCATGACCAGAAAAGTTTACTGTAATATTGTATATAACTAGATTCAATTTAGCTAAAACTTTTGTGAATAATATCCTTTCTAAAATACAAATCCTAAATTTAATCAGAATTTTTTAAAAATTAATAAGTAAAAGCAGGATGTCCCTCCATGGCCTGTGTCCCTTCCCTCCACTGAGTTTGGTGCAAATCAGTTAGTTTCTTTCTTTGTAATCATGCTGACAAACAAAACCAACAAACAAACACGGGTGAAAACATAACCTCTTTGGCAGAGGTAAATATAATGCAACAGCTCACAGACCTCAGAGTTAGAATAATGGTTTCATAACAACAAAAGGGAGGCCTAGCTCATAAAACAATTAAAATCTCTAAATTAAATTTGTTATGTTAATGTTGTATTACTATGGGACCATAAGTCACTGACATGTCACACATGTGATGGCCTGACAGATAACAATCAACTATTTATAGGTCTAACTTAGATACTGGGGAGCTGATTAGTTACTTAACTGTCCTTGACATTTATGACATGTCTTAATGAGTGGTTAGCTGAAAAAAGGGGCAGCAGTACTGTGAGAAAAATCTAATCCCTGGATTTAATGTAGATGTGGCAAGTAGCCTGGATAAGTGTAATCTAATGTATTTAAAAACCCAGTCAGCGAACATTCCTGTTCTTATGCTGGTCTAATGTGACTGTCACCTAAACGGTCACTAAATGACATTTTACGATAATTGGCATATTCATGACATCATCGTGTCATATTTCCATTCTGCCTAGTGTCAGCTGGTGTCAGACCTTGATTTGTTTTCTTCTCTCCTATGAACTGTGTCCACATATGCAGTCATCAAAGACAGCTGAAATCCCAATAAAGCTATTCTTATTTACATTTTTCCATTTCTTCTGTCAGAAAACGGAACATGTATGGAATAGTGACTGAAACACAGCCCACTGAGACGGCATTAACCAGTAGTCAATTCTACGCCATTTCCAAGTTTCTGCTCTGCACTGCTTAACTCCTGATTTTATAACCATGATGATGTCTGCCAAAAATCTCAATACGTACAAGTTAAAAATAGAGGCTCTGCTTCTATATTTGTTATAATTACTTGTAAGATGATCACTCAGAGAGATATTCATTCATATCTACATCAGCTGCCATGTGGCCAATTGAATGAGACACAGGGTCATGCCGGCAGAATTAAAAATTAACTTAGGCTTACTGAGCAATAGTAGTAACTCCTTTACAGAGAGTAGCTAAGGTTTATCCAAAATGTCAGCTTGATCTGTCACAAGGTACTTTTTGTAAAAAGTCACTAAATGGGGTCATAAAAGTTGCTAATTACTGATAACATGGCTGACCAGTGGTGTAACTTCATCACTCAGTCACAAAGCATTAGGGTTGACCAATGGCGTAAAGTCAGTCAGTCAGTCACACACATTCAAGTTTATAAGGCTGGCCTCGCTTATCAGTCCAGCGAAAAAGGTGGATCTTAATGGGAAACAGACACCGGTTCACTTTCCATCAAGCAGGGTTCTAGTAGTGCATAATGTCCAAAAAATTAATTTGAATCTCACCAAAAAATCCATAAGTCATTCCAACTAATCAAGCAGTAATGCATCATGTTTGTGCAATTTTTCCAGTCAATTACAACTTATCAGGGAATACACCCCATTAAGCTAACTGGCATTTACTAGCTTCTGATGTTTACTGAAACTGACTGATCAACTGCACTATGGTAAAAGCAATGAGTGTAAAAAGCCCTGAAAGGCCTAGTATAATTTTCTGTCTATAGTCCAGACTAAATGCTGAGATGTCAGGCTCTCTAGTGTTGGACTGAGACACTTGAGAGTCCACTTTAACTTTACGCAAAACTTGTCTACAACCAATGGAAGCCTCTGAATGTGACTTTTGGTGGAGAGACATTCCTAGAATGATAACAATCTCAAAAAATAGATACGCCAAGTGAGGTCCAATTATCTGATTAACCAGTTAATCAGTAGTAGTTTCAGAATTTAGACACTGTATGAAAGCTTTTAAACTTTTCAAAGCTTTGACATTAGGGGGAAAAAAAAGCATTTCAATGATAAACTTCCAAAACATCATCATTGAATGCGGAGGAATCTGCAATATTTTCTTTGATTACTCTTGTCCCAATCATGGAATCGTCTACATAAGACTAAGCCTAGTTCTGAAAAGGCATTAACCATATATCATAATTGGTCATTGTCAGCATTACAACTCTATCTGTTGAGCATTCAAAAGCTACACTCTCACTCCTTCACACACACTCTTCTCCCTTCCCATCACCTTTCTAACATCCTTGGGCAGCACAGCTTGTAGTCATTAGGCATGCAGAGACGCAATGAAAAGCAATGCTTATTCATTCCAATACAACTCTCTAGGCTCATTTCTTTCAGGAGGAAATGCAAGTTGTTTACAATAATATGTATATATGGTTATCAGCATTGCACAGGGATGAAACAAGGCATTAAAATCCTGTGAAGAGGATCATCACCCAACCTTGTCAACTGTATACTCTTAGCACTTTGCATCAACTATGCATGGTGATACGCTTGAGGTGAAAAGACCCACAGACATAGAATGAATCTTTAGAAACATTAACACTGATTTCAGCTCATCTGCAAATTAAAACAATAAATGGAAGCAAGAGGCATCATGGATGATTTTACATTCATTTCACGCTTGGCGCCTCAATCCATGAGGCATCTGTGCCCACAAAATGACAGCTTACCCTCACAGTGAGTATTCACTTATTCAGGCTTTGCATGCTTTCCATGGATATTATTAGTGAGTGCCACAGGGTGTCAGAGTGTGCAACTCAGGATTGTTTTTGCCTGGTAGCCAAGAAGTAGCTTAGTGAAATTCAGTGTCCATTTCTAATAACTAATAACAACATTGCCTTCTAAGTTACGGGCAAGTTGCTTTCCTTATTCCTACTGCCCAATAGTACTTCCTAATTCTAGCCCTTAGGAATATGTAGAAATATTATATCCATAGAACAGAATTCCATTTATCACCTGCAATCTGTATCAAATGCCATTCAAATGGGTTTGTGGTAGATGCAATGTAATTAATGACATCATATCTTATCTAAACTAAATATTGACAATAAATGACCTAACTTGAATATAGGGTTTATTTGTGCATAAACCTGTGCTGGTATTTCTAATATTTGATTTGACAAAAACCCTGCTTTCCACGGTCTAAATTATTTCGCCAAATAAGACATGATAAATTGCCGGAGAGAATATGATTATCACAATTTCCTTTCAAATTTTCAAAGTTGGAATGAAAAATGTGACATGACGAAATATTTTCTAAACAAGTTATTGGGTGACATGGAAAAGAAAATGTGACGAAACTACAGACAAGAGGATTAGCAAAGGGGGAAAAGGAAAAGTCTTTTTTTAACCCTTTCTGGATTATAAGGGTTTTTACAGGTCACTTAGATTGAGAGGGCAACTTGTAAAGCGATATAAGGGGCCCAAAGAGTATCCACGGGTCAATCTCACTTCCCTTAAATGTTGTGTCAAATGCATCACTCATCAAGTAGAGTTTTACAAAAATGACAATGGGCACAACTGGTTTGAAATTGGTTCAGGTAAAAGAAAGACTTGGGAGAGACATCGGCTAGCATGCAAAACACATTGGCTTCATGGTTAAACTTATCCCTTCAGCAAGTGTAGTAGATCCTACATTCTTGTTCATAGAAAAGGCATAGAACAGAAAATGAGGAAAACAAAACTGTCTTCAAAAGTGAATTTCGTTTCTTAAATGAAAAAATACCATCATATTAACCTATTTCCTTGTGTACTGTAGCCATTTTAGCATGTTACAGGCCATGCGCCTGCTGTCCGTATGTCCTGAGAAAAAATTCAAGCCATCCTTTTATGCAGTAACTACTTCAGCCTGAGGTAAAAGGAAGTGGGAGTGTTTATTATGACCATCAAGGTCCTGTGATGGATTGAAATTGGCAATGGGGAAAGGAGCTGCCTGTTTACTGCGATGTAAGATACAAGACGGGAGAGGCAAGACGCAGCAGTGTTCCATCTACATGAATGCAGCCTGGTTGCTGTTGCCTTGAGCATACTATTAAGCGACGCGGAGGACACATTATGCAGCTCCTGCATCATTATTCTTTTCTTCTGCAAACAGTTCAATAGTTGAATAAGGACAATCTTGTCAACTGGCAGAGAAAAATAAAATTTTGAACAATGCCAAAAAAAAAAAAAAAAAACAGACTGAGAAAGGTTTTTGCCAAGCAGCATATATCCAACGCTGAGTATGACAATTAAAGAAAACAGGAGAATGATCAGGCATTGATTTTTAAGTTAGCAATCAACAGAATACGCCTTCTGACTGTCAGAGAAAAACACAGCTGATTTAACTTGTGAAAAACAGTCATGAGTGAATGAGAAAAACTGAGAGTGCTTAATTATGAATGAAATGGAAGCACTCCATATGACCCAGATCCTTGTGGTGATGCACTACAAATGAACCCAGGGCAGTAACCCAGGTAATGGGGCATTTGGGTTTTAGCTCCTCCTGGGAGGGAGAGGAGGGAGGGAGAGGAGGGAGGGAGAGGGAGAGAGGGAGAGAGGGAGAGAGGGAGAGAGGGAGAGGGGGAGAGGGAGAGAGAGAGAGAGAGAGAGAGAGAGAGAGAGAGAGAGAGAGAGAGAGAGAAGGTTGGGTAGAGAGAATGGGTATGAGAGAGGGGGTGCAGAGAAACCATGACAGAGCTAATCCATGCAGGCTAATGGAAGCCACATCCTTCTTCCTGTTTTCTTGGGCATTGACAGCAGCAATGTCTGCCATATTTTTACCCCTGACTGACCTGACAGCAGCAGTAGACGCCTAGCTATCTACATCTCAACAAATGGGCTTATGTACAGCCAGTGCTTTTAACACCTTTTTCAGAAATATCCTTAGCCTTCAAAAATCCTTTTGCATAAGTTTCTCCACGGTTCCAAATAGTGCATTTCATCCCTGCCATCACTCTCCATATATATATGAATTTCACAGGTAATTCTCAGCTCTAGGCAAAAGGAAAAGAGGGATTGGAGGAGAGAGAAGGAGAGGTAGCCCAGATAAAAGTCCTATAGGACTACAGATTTCAAAATGGCTCCAGATAGGCTTCACCCTGCAGGTATGATCTAGGATAACTTGAACCTTCAAGTGTCCTGACCCTCCACAGAAGGAGAGGAAAACCAACAACCCTGGGATGACCTAGCTAAAGTTGACTTTTCCTGCAGCAGATGCATTGCTTGCATTATGGCATTGTGTCATATCTCAAGACATAACTGACTCTGTGATCAATTAGCTTAATAGCTGGCTTGCTGAGGTGAGGTGAGGTGAGGTGAGGTGCTCCAGGTGAGAACTTACTGCCAATGTTGCAAATGAATCACCTGAGTTAGCCTAATTAATTAAGCCTCTGGTGGGGGCTGATAACAACTCTCCCAAGAGCTTTGAAATTGGTATTTCAGATCTATGACATTTAACTTTGTAGATAAAGACTGCAGCTAAAAGTGGCATACATGGGCCTACTGTTAGCGGCCACCCTTAAATACAGAAGACAACGGGTTTGTCCAGATTACAAAATCAAACAATACTTTTCTGCTACTTTCCTTTTATTTTATCACTTTTTTTATTTTGCTATTATATAGGTTTGATGAGCAATAAATGAATCAATACCTAAAAAAAACCCTGTTGGTTGTAGCCCTAATGCATATGCATTGATGATGACACTGATAAGTAAGTTTATTAGCTACTCCTGCAAAATATTATGTGATTTAATAAAATATCAAGGCATTAAATCACATATGCTGAATAAACCATATGGCAATCTAGGCTTTAGTTAGTGACTAGGAAGTACTGCCTTGCACTGGATTGAAATGTTTATAATATTTTCTAAATCTCCACCCACAAAAAAACAATAAATCCTTCAAAAACTACTGGATCAAGCCATGTGTAATAGTATAGGCTCCATTGGTTAACCCTGGATATTCTGGGGTCAAATTTTAGAAGTAGGACTAACTATTCCCTCCCTACTATATAGTTCTATTTTCTGGCCTTGCAGAACAAGATAGATAGCAGTAAGGTGGAGACTTAGACATACCTAGAGTCTTAAAGTATTTATGGTAGCCAACAGAGGCCCTCATCTCTCAAGAGGGGACCATCTCAATAAGACAAGGAACGGTTTACCCACACAGCAGGGGTTCTATTAGCAGTCCTCTCATGAGAGACAAGCACCACCTTGTGTTGGACAGCTGAACTACACAGACACAAAAAAATCAATCTGAACTAATGCATCAACAAACAGACCATTGCTATTATCATCATCTTGCTCTCAGTCAGAGCGTACTGTATGTCACCACACATGCCAAGTGCCCTACCTGCAACCTCTTGAACTTCTTATATGGATATGTGCATCTCATTATGACCTTTCAGGGCACTTATTAAACTCCATCTCATTCTCCATAGTTTACCTAGGTGGAAGCAAGAGGGCATTTTTTGGAATACTTGAAAAACCTGCTTACCTCTGATTCATTCAGGTAACAACCTCATTAGTCTGCTCCCTGCTAAGGCCCAACCCTCCCTTCACCTTTAGGTACCTGCCGTTTGCCACCGGTGGGCATGTAATTGCTCTGTGGTGTGGTCATGCTCTGAGCGGTTAAGAGGGAGCAGTCTTGCTAATGAAACTACTCACTGTGTTGCTACCCCACTGCTAAGAAATGTATGTCTGTGTTTGTGTGTGTGAGAGAGAGAAAGAGAGAGAATAGGCATGTGCATAGCATCATATACATCTTGTATACCGCTGTAATATGACAGTATACAAAGTTTGAGTGTGTGTGAGTCAAACAGCAGGGTAATAGTGCACTCGGAGTGGTTAGTTCATGTATTTACTACAATCAATTATTTTCTGGCATAATAATATTGTGCATCCCCTGCCCTACCAGTGGATTCAACATTACTTTCATTCAACTTGTCCAATAAGACAGGTGTATGGGGTATAGAGGGCACACCTATGCATGATCATCCTGTAGTTCCTTGATCACCCGATCAGGTTGTGCAGCAATTTTTATAGTATTTAGTTTAAAGACTGAATACTCACTAGTGGTGCACTGTTTGTCAGCGGCCTCCCCCTGAGTGCTGCTCCTTGCCTGCTCCTCTCCTGCAGTGTGGTGCAGTTTCTGGTTTCTGGTTGCCACAGCGCCCTGAGCTGCCGTCAGCTGAGATGGCATCTGGAGGCCTTCAGTGCCCAAAAGGATCAGTTACCAAAAACAGAAAAAACTCTGTGTGCACATGCAAGCGTGTTTGTTTGTGTAAATGTGAAAAAACATCTGAAACACACCGCTGCTAGGATAGAGAGTAGGTGTGTGTGTCTATCTATATTTCTGTATAAAGATACTAACAGAATGATAAAAATCTGATCTGACAGAAAAAGATAACCAAAGGGCTGTGATATGGTGAATATGGTACAACCACATGTCAGTCATTAGAAATATTAATACAAAATCTACAAAGATGTCATTTGCAGTGGCTAGAAGTTTCACTCCAACAGTTTGTGTGTGACATGAATGAAAACATAACTTGAGCTGAAAATGAGACATTTCAACTTTTGAGTTTCTGACCAAAATCATTATAGCTCCTTTCATCTTGTCATAGGGGAGAAAATCCCCCTGGACGTACTGTGAGTTTTGAACACTGCAGCAACTGGATATCATGCCATGCTTGGCTAATTGATAACTTTATAGCAGGACCTCGACTGCAAGATGAAATATTTACACTGCTGTATTCCTCCTCTCAGGCAGTTGACTTCTGCTCTTGCAATATTCATTTAGCATCTTGTGCTTTTAGTTGCTAAAAGAGGATATCAAAAGCAACAGAGTACTTGCGAAAATTTCTTCCTCTTTGACAAGTTTCCAACTTGACATGGAAGAGTCAGACCTCTGTGGCTTAAGTCAGAAGTCAATAGGCCCTCGGGGGGGGAGTGCTGTGCATACTTGTCAGCGATATTCTAACAGAGAAACTGGGTCTTCTTGTCCATATCCCTCAGTACATTTTTGAACAAGAAGAACAGAGAAGAATATAAACCTTGATTGAAACGATGTCATCTCCCTGAAAGGTAAGATGGTAAGATGGAGTATGTACTAGCCACTAAATCTAAGTTGGAAGTAGTAGGTTTCTTTAGTCTTGACTAAATTTTGAATATATATTGAATTATTCATGGTTATTGTATTTTTTTTTCAATGCCCTTTTATACTGTGGGCGCAGGGAAAATAGTGACATTATTTAAGGTTGTTGTCCTTCTAGAGCCATCTGAAAGGCAAATGAAGTGTAGGATTTGTGCATAACGTGCAGATGTGCTTGTCATGCATATACACAGACATGTTTGTATTTGGCAAATATCCAGTTGGACTGAGCTCAGTCACAATAGGACACAGAAATTACACATTTTCATTAAGTGACTAGTATATCTAAGGACTGGTTTACATGGCTAAGGGAGAGCACTTTTACACTCCATACAGAAGTGTTAATTAGCAAGTGTTGGCAAGTATAGCAATAGAAATATTTGCATATGATTACATGCCTTGGTGCTCCAATATTTGACAACTTACATTAACCCAATACTTAAAAGCTTAAGCATATCATTTAACTACATCATATATGTGTGTTACTATGTTCATAAGCTTAATTCAGATTTACCCTCAGTCCACTTGCTTGGGGCTGTTTGGTAAGTGTACAGATGCAGAGTGCCAAGTAGACAGCTAGCACAGAAGGTACTGTCTGGAACACTGGAGCTCCCGGCATCACTCCTCTCTGAGCCACATACTGTGCAATAAGAACTGACTGTTCCATCAAGTATTGCTGGGCTACAATACAGACTTTTTCCCCCAAAAGCAGGTTTTTATTATCCAAAATAATCTATCAAAGACTTTCTAAAAAGGAGAATGGGACAGAGGCTGTGCAATGAACTGTGCAGCCAACATGGACTGGCCAGGGTCCATTATTTAAATGACTGAGTATTCTCCTAAAGTGTTTTTTTATTTATATAAACAAATGATGCTTTTAAGTTCACTGTAATTAATATAATTTAATGAAAACAACCAACTCTAGATAAAGAAGATGGTACAGACAAAATAACTGGATATTTATCAAGTAACTGGAGTAATAGTTATTATATGGAAATTAGCTAGTAGCTAAATCTTTTCTCTTTGTATGAGATTAATGTGTGTTTTGTACACTGTCCCAGAAAAATTAAATCAACTAAATAAGAAATAATAATGTGTATGTTAAAGTTTTTTTTAAAAAGAACCCTTTTCATAAATAGCTAAGTAGTAAATAAAGGTGTGTGGGGAGAGGGTAGTTTACCTTTAAGTAAAACATATTGTGTGTCTTATATCAGTGAAAAATGTGCTTTCAATTTCACTTTGTTGAAAATATTCTTACCTTTTTTCCTGCGTGCCTCCTTGATCTCTTCACACATGCGGTCGAACTCAGGGTCCAGCTCAGCAGCAAATATAGCATGGGCTGTGTCCTTTAAACTGCATGCTCTGTGCCTGATCACCTTGTCTGAGAAAAGGGGGTGACAATGAAACATGACACTTGAGTCAAGACATAAAACTATGGTTTTCTTGTGTGTACATGTGTGCGCACATGTATGTTCAAGGGCAAGTCAATTGTAACGTTGTTCCATGATATCATATGCTTCTTTTCCCCATTAGAAATTAGTTTCCTTTTTCTTCCACCATCAAGGATTGTGCAGGACTCTAGTTTGTAGTTTGATGTTGCATGCACTCCACACCCTATCATAAATGAGTTAATAGCAAGACTACCCCATTAGACTGTATTTGTGAGAAAGGGGATTGTAGCATTTTCTCAGTTTGAATAATAGGATGAAGCTGGTTCTGATGAGAAAGGTTATGGGCAGAACTCAGATAATGCAAGAAAGTCTTGATAACACCCATTTAAGAAAAAGGTGGGTCCAAACACACATGCAGGCACACAGTATAAAATGCATACAATCTGAACTATTTTTTAAATGCAAGCTCGTTCTTTCTCACATGAACACTCCTTCTACCTTGATAATGCTTCTGCATCTTTACCCTTAGATGCATCATTAAATCCTCCTTCTTCCCTGCTCCAGCATCCATGGAGGGAAATATAAAGACTGAGCTGAAGAGGCGGGCTAAAAACATGGCCACTGTAAACAGGCGGTCTCTCATTACGGCAGGCAGATGGAGAACACTTCAGGCAGAGAGTGGCAGAGGGGTCAAAATATGGCTGCTTCCTTTGTCTAATTGGAGGATGGCTGCATAATTGCAATGAAGGCAAATTCCATGTGTGTGTGCATTATGCTACTGACAAAGAATGTGTGAGTGTGTCCTTTATAAGGGTAAAAATGCCCATCAGTGAGTGAGGCGTCAGAGGCCAGGTGGAATGCCGAGAGCCCATCAGCACCTTTATTGGCCCTGCCTAACCTTCCAATCTAGAAAAGAAAAGACGGCACGGATATACATGACTCTCGCTTAGGTGTTCTTTCACAGGGGTTAGCAGGGTTGTCAAAGGGTTGTTATCGCCATTTCCCTAAAGCAACAAAGAAGTATTTGTGACACCGAGTCACATTGTGTGTAGCATTGCGATATCACCCTTCTTAACATAACAAAGTAATTATTTAGCAAGGTGGGGAGGTAAAAGAGAAGGAAGCCAACCTGATTGTACATGGAGGGCAGTACGATAAAGACAGTGTGAAGGACAAGAAGAACCAGACCGCAGAGGGATAATGAGGTTTTTTCCCAGCACTTTGTGAGCTGGTGTAGAACTTCCCTGGCAGCATAATTGTGCAGGGTCTGGGCTATATTCCCTGGGCCAAGCATTGGTTGAGCAGGCAAGAGGCTTCGTTAGTCTTCTTTATTAAACTGCCTAATTGCATTTTTCTCCTTTAGTGTATCATTTGTAGACCCTGCATTCCAACAAATGACCCAGGCCCTCGCCTGCAAAGACAGAGATATGATTTATTCATTTGGGCTGGCAGAGAAATGCTTCCCATTAGTATCAGGCAGCTATATCCTTGCGAGGGAACCAAAGCAGCTGAACACAGAAGGTGAGAATTAAAATGGTCACATCAATTGAATGGTCTGAAGCAGACCTACTGTATGTAGCTTTCAACGAGACTGGCATTCAAAAGAGCGCATACCTCTGAAGGGGTGAAAAATGCCCCATCTCGCAATGTTAAGGAAAATTCGCACCAAAATATAATGGGTCCTTCCATGGCCCATGCCCAAATCCCTCCACCAAGTTTGGTGCAAATCGGTTTAGTACTTTTTGCGTAATCCTGCTGACAAGTAAACAAACAAACCAACAAACAGACACGAGTGAAAATATAACGTTCTTGGCCGCTGTAATTAACATTTTTGGTATTTATATTGAGGATTTGATTCTAGTAGAAATTAATTTTTCCTTTTTTTGGCTGTTCTTAACTTTTTCCAATTTTTACCATGTTATTTTTTGAATCTACACAAACATGTATCTCTCTTCAAACAGACTTTTCCCTGTCATGCAAGCAAGAACCCCATTTAAAACAATTAATAAAAATCCAAATCCAATCCATTTGTAAGCTATTGCAAATAGTAGGCCTCTTTGTTTGTTTGAGTGTTCATGAGTGTACCAGCCTTCATTATGAAGCCCATATTCAGCTTAGGAAAAGGTGCTGAGACGGGAAGGAGGATGAAGTAAAAGTTGGTTCAAATTGCAAGTAAAGACACAATTAAATTTTCATGCATATGCGGCCTTCCTCAGCTTCAGTGCGTGAATTACACTGTGGAAATGCTATTTTCAGCAGGGACGGTATGCTTTTTATTTCATTTGGATTTCCAAGATAAAAGAAGATATCTGAAGGTTCTGCAATTTCACTGCTTAAAAGTCCTCTTCAGAAGTCATTAAGTGTTACACCTAGTTACTTTATACTCATTCAATCCCAGGGGGAACACAACAATATCTACAGAAACACATGGTCCAGTGCTGAAATAGTATCGAGGGATTGTCATATGCCACAAAAAAAAAAAAAAAAAGTTTCATGGACGATGTCCATAGCTTGATATAGATATGGGAGAGTTTGGGATTTGGGATTTCTTCAATTTACTAATTTGCCCTTCTACCAAGGGCTGTATGGGAAGCTCGATCAATTAAATCTGTGGGATAATAAAGACAAGGATAAATAAATAATAAATAATAATAAAACTTGTATAATAAATACAACTGTGCTGTACTTATCTTAGCACAAAAAGGCTAGAATTTTAACTTATTTTATACTTGTGGCAGATTGGTCGCCTGGTTGTCTTTATGAAGGTATTGTCTGATGGAGTGCAGGCATGTGAATTATGCACACATGCATTTTTATGCATTCCATGTCTACATGGCATGTGCATTTAAGTAAGCATCTAAGCAAATATCTTACATGTAAGTGCATGTGTGTATTCGTCCCTGTAATTTTCCTCCTCACCTCCAGGGTCCTTGTCAGGGTTGTATTCTAAAGCATTACTGCAGATGAGGTCTATATCCACCAGGAAGTCTTTCACTGTCAGGTACTTGTGGGTGTCAATCTTGGTCATGACAGTGGACAAGTCCATGGGCTGCCGAATCACTTCAAGGTAGTCTGACACCTGACACACAAACACGCATTTCATTTTAATAAAAGGCCTAACTATGAGATACTATGAGTCCGTCCATGAGTACAGTCCTCCCTACCTCCTCGATGTCAACTGGCTTGCTGAAGATGTTAAAACGTTTGTCAGTGGCCAGGCGCTTGGTCACGTCCCTGAGAAAGAGCCTGAGCTCCCGTAATGTGTTCTCCTCCTGTTCAGCCAGGCGGCGCTGTTCCTCTGCTGACAGGACTCTTGGCCCCGGAGCTTCCGCCACTGGAAGTACTTCTTCACATCTCTCTGTTGGGAGAGAAACAAAAAAAGGGAGAAGCAAAATAAGTGGACTACCAAAATTAATAAAGTTTTCAGACAGCTTCCATCTATTGGCAAGACTTTAAAAATCAAACACGAGTCTTTCAGAGAAAAAGTGAAGAATGTTGGTGTGTTTTGACCATAATTAAACAACAAAAATACAAAGACTTTAGCTACGGGCAAATTCTCTATAACCAACTTCACCGAAAAAAAAAAAAAAAAAATACGCACAGCTTCTATATTGGTTGGAAGTAAACAACCAGACAAGCCCATCTCAAACCTGATCCTTGACCATTTCCTTTCAAGACCATTGCACACACACACACACAAAAAAAAAAAAAAAAAAACTTACCCCAGGAAAAAAACATTTTTTTCTTTGCAGCTGAAGAAAATAATACAACTACGTTCCTTCCCAAACTCAGATTTTGAAATACGCTAAGGAAAAGCCATCCAAAGATAGGGTGATGAAGCAAGGCAAGTAGATATCCTCTCCTCCTCTCCCAAGGCAGGAGACCTAGCACATGGCATCTGCAGACATTGTTAGGAAGCTTTCACAGCCCCTAAGGCCGTTTCACTCACTAGCAGCAATCCAAACCCTGATTCTAATTTTTGGCTAATAGCAGACAGGCCCTCTCAATTCCTCTCCCTGCTTTTCTGTCGGCCTCTCTGCTTGAAGCCATACTACTGTCTTAGTCAGGCAGGAACCAGTCAAGAGCAACGCACGAGTAAACTGGGGGATCCCTGCCTTGTAAAATAAAGAATTGGCAGAAGAATGCTTGGCACTTTTCCCCTTTGAAAACGCAGGTGGATACTTCTCTTATTTTGAATTGAAACGGAGGGCTGGAGAGCATTGAGGACTGAGGTAATGATATGGGGTGGTTGGGAGGGGTGGAGGAAGATGTGATTGGAGGGTGTTCAGGAAAATACAGGTTTCACACTGGGACAATCTTACACTTCTGTGTGCACAACCCTAAATATCTTACATCTTCATGTCTCTATTCTCAATCTGAAGTGCCACTAAACCGATTCTGAACCTGTCAAACATTTAACTCTGGTGTGTAAATGTGATTTAGATACACAAGCAGGAGGATTTTGAAAACATACCAATCAAATAACATCTGCTCCTCTGTCAGTCACTGGATCTAAAAAGGACTGTGGGAAAGACAGACAACAGAGCTAGGAAAGATAAAAGGACATGCAGACAACACTGCCCTCGAGGACTGACAGCAGTGATGCATAGGTGAATCTAGCGAGTACCTGTATTCTTGAGGCGCAGTGGAGCCCTGGCCGCTTGAACTAGCAGAAGGTCAGAGAAGAAGCTCCTCCTGTCCTCTTCTCCTGGAGGGCACAGCGTTACTACTTCCCCATAGGTTTTCTGGAATATACTTCTCACCTGTATTAAAAACAATTAGGGATTTTATAAAATAACCATAACTATTATTTTTAGCCCTTACAATTTAAAACACTTTTGTAATAGAGTAGGGCAGGACATTTAAATCTACTTCCTGCATTTCTTAATTTTGGCTCCCTTTAAATTCAACAGATTTTGAGAATACTTATTTTAATCCTAATTCATTTCATTTTGCAAACCCACTGTAGCAAATGAATTACTCCAGATTTTTGTCGCTGAAAATGGCGACAATGTTCTCATCTCATCAGCTACTATATGAGGCAAAAGCACAACAGAACACAGCAGAAATGGACTTAGTGAACATGATTTTTTTTTTTTATGTCCAAGTTACTCACAACAGTGTTAAAAAGAAAATGGGCCTTCCCTCATTTTTATTAGATTCCAGATCAGCACTGGAACTAACGATCACAATTATATAAAAAAGAGAGAAAAGCAGCAAATCTTCACTTTGGAGAACTTGAAATTAGACAATATTTGGCAGTTTCTGTGTGAAGAATTAAATGATTACCAAAATAGTGCCAATTAATCTTCTGACTAATCAATTAAAATCAGACTTAATCACTCATCCTTAGAAAATCTGAGTTAGGTGGCTGGGGACTCATTCTGCCAATCTGGTGGTCCTGTAGCTCTATGATAGCATAGTGTAATGCATTGAATCACAAATAACGATTACAGAATACCTCGTCCTCTGGACATCTGAATCATTCATCTATATGAGTGCTTATCTCGTGCCAATAAAGGGCACAAAATTCAAACATATGTTGTTAAATCTATATTTGTAATGGGGGTTGTGACACATCCACTACACGTTTTGTCCAGTTTGTTTACCACTTCCATTTAAAAACACAAGACTTAAAAAACAGGCCTACTTTCTCAATTACAGAAAATCATGTATTGACAATTTTGACAGATGAATTTTCTGGTAATTTTTGTGGTCACAAAAATAAAAAAAAATTTTAAAAAAAATCACATGACAACATGAGTCTACAACCTGATGAGAAAGCAAACGATTCATCCTGCAAATATATCATGCTGCTAGGACTACATACAGCACATACAGCTAGCCAAAACTATCCACAGTTCAGCAGACATCCACAAAATTTGTGCCTAGTTGGTAGGGGGTAGTCTGCTCAGTTTTGTTGTTTTCTTCAAACCAGTGGTGCCATTTTATCTTTAGAAATATGTGATAAATTAAAACACAGTAATAGCATAAATATACATAAGCCATATATCTGCTAGATTAATGTCTGTTGAGCATCTATACTGGGGCTTAAGGGGGCTTCAAAGATCCCAGTACATTTCTATGATGGAGTTCAAGGCTGCTCCCAATGGAAAGCCCTGTTGCTGACTAAGCACCTACTTTCCACTTTATATCTCCCCCCATCTGTCTTTCACATCGATCCTCTCCCTGAGCCATGGCATGTTTGTTCTCCCTTTCACTTTGCATCTCCCTCTGTTCTCTTTCTTGCCATCTCTCTCTGGATTTTGCATTCTCTCTTCACAGGAGGGGGAAAAAAGGAGGAATGGAATAAAAACAAGGAAGGCAGTAGAGGAGCCAGAGACAGTCAAAGTAGGAGGCAGGTAACGATTCTCAGTACTTTTCATCATGATAAAAGCTGCAGGGGGTTGTTGACACAGGGAGGGATAGCAGATGTGTGGATAGATGAATGGTTTAAAAGAGGGATGGGTACAGGTGAGAGATGTGGATATATAAAGAAAAACTGGGGATGTCTGGTTGGCTAGATCAACTTTAAAACAAAACTGAACATCTGTCCTCCTAGCACTTTCAATTCTTAACTGTTGAAATTGATTTAAAAGTCAGACTGCCTGACTGCCGTGTTACTACACTTCTTTCACAATCTTCTGAAAAAGAAAAAAAAAAAAAAAAAAAACATTAATGTAATCCACATAAAAGTAACAAAAATTAGTACCAGTCTAAAGATGGTACTAATTGCTCTCAGAAATTAGAAGGGATCACACAAAGAAGTGCTACAAACGTCCTGAAATAAACAGAAGCACAAGAAACATATTGATAACAACATCTGGTACGTACACACTAAAGATGCAGATGGTAACAACTAAGTGATGGTAAGATGGAGCATTAGATCGACAGGCAGATTGGTGCAGTGTCAGCAGTAATGCAGATACTGCACTGCACTGAGAGGGGAGCTAAGCCTGAAGGTGAAGCTGTCAATTTAGCATGTGTTCTACATTCCAACCTGCAGCTATGGTCATGAGCTTTGGGTAGTGACCAAAAGCATTAGATTGCAGATATAAGTGTCCATAAGGAGCTCAGGGTAGAACCTCCATACCTTCATACTGATAGGAGTGGGGTAGTATGGTCATCTGATTCAGATGCCTTTCCATTTGAATCCCATTCTTTCGCAGGTGTTCCAGGTATGTCCACTTGGTATGCTCACAGCACATGGTAGGGGGATGTGGCTAGGGAAAAGGGCATATGGACTACTTTGCGGAGCCTGCTGTCACTGAGACCTGGACCCAGATGATCAAAAGAAAATAGAGGAAGAAAAATTTCTTAAAGACAAATGATTTTCTGCTGATTAGTGTAGACTCCATCATGCTATCACTAACTGAATGTTTTACATCCATTGAGGATAAGTAGCCTGTGATGTGTGCACTGTTCGGACAGTTTCATATTTTCCTTACTTAATAGCTAGTGGTGTGGGAATTTTTTTTTCCCAGTGACCATATTTTGGTTTTATTCCCTCCCACCATGTATTGTGGTTGCTACTTGAAATTTAAGATGGCACCAAGGATATTCTAATGTGGTTAAGTCTTTAAGTTGTTATAAACCTAGAGATGTTAATCAGGTCACAGAACCATGATGAAAGTTTATTTGAAACCTTAGAAACACGTAATCTCCAGTGTGCTTGAAGATTTCAAATTATAAGTTAACCGTCTCATTAAAAAACAGCTATTTATAAAGTTAGGTGGATATTTTTCACAAACCTCTGCTTAATCTTAAATGAAGAGGCACAATGAGGGCAATGTGTTTTGTTATATCATCCTTACAGCTACATCTTCCAGCAATTTCCACTGGTCCTCCAATGTAAAGGAGAGAAGTCGGGCTATGCGTGTTGAATGGCTGTTACAAGAGCGAAGGAGGGAGGTTATGTAGTTGGACCCAAGCCTGTAGTGTAAATTTTGACCAGGGAGGGATGCTGCCTTTTCCCTGCTGAGGTTTGGAGCTGAGACAGCAGCTGTCACTACGTTTTCAGAGCCAGAGAGTGAAACAACACTCTCAAAGATAGCCAAATCGCTTAAAGTACCAAGGACTGCAGCATGTCCATGCGTAAAAATTAAAAAAATCAAATCTCCTCGAACCTGCCTGAATGAAGCTTGTGAGACAGAATGAGCACTATCATTTAAAGAGACAATCTCAAAGATTTTCATTCAAATTAATGTCTATAAAGTCACCATGAGGGAATTAGATAAAACTGATGACTGAGCCTATGGTCTACTGATGAATGTATTGCAATTTTCTTATAGTTGAAGTATTATGAACTGGGTGCCTATGGTGACATTCCTGGGAAAAAAAGCTATATGAAGTTACTGCTAATGGAAAAGGAGCTTGTGCTACTGCTGCTGCTTTACATTAAAAGCATTTAACTGATGAAACATAAGTTGACTTTTACTATAAAGTAGTCATAGGAAATGCAAAGTATTTGTCTGAACTCCGCACTCACCACTTTTGTTCAACAATGCATCTATAAAACAAGTCAAAGTTAATTTTTTGGCATTTTTGGGCTTTTCTGGATAGAAGAGCAGTTATAGAGCAGAAATATTGCAGGGAGTAATGGAACAAGAAGCAGCAGCCATAGTGAGCCGTCAGACGAAGAGCTGCAGGCGAGAGGTTGCACAACTCCAGCTTCTCAGCAAGGTAACCAACTGCTTTCACTGTGCCCTGCTGTTCACAGATTCATGCCGTGTGCAGCATAAAATCAGATCGCAGTTGCTTACAGAATCTTGGAAAAAGGCCAATTATTGCCTGACTTCTTTATTAAAATGACAATGCTGCCCCCAGGATTGTGAGACTTATAGTATTAAACCGAATTTGCTGAAACCAACAATGACTACAGTTGTCAGCAAATGTCAGGACCAAAATCTTCACAATTGCCAACTTTAACGAACAATTTCTTGCAGTATATCCAATTATTAGACGAAACAAGACTGTCAAACATACAACATACACGCAACCTAAACAAAACCCAATCTTTCAGAAAATAATCTGTAAATCATGCTCTCTCTGAAAAATATGGGGCGCTGTTTCAATGGGACAAACTACTAGATGGTTACATCCGCATCACTTTGAAAATCACTAACAATAGTTCTGCGTGGTAGGTCTGTTCTCCTCATACCTTCTCTGTGTTGCCTTAATTTTATAATTGCATTAATTTAAAAACATTTTTGACCTTTTTTTGAGATGACCAGTTAGGGTCATTTCAGTATAGCAGGAAAATCACCAAGCAAAAACGTGCTTGAGATAAACAGTCCATCACGGTAAAGCAGTTATGTCGTCATTTACAATAGAGTTGAAAGCAAGGATTTATTTAAAAGCTCTTTTGGATTGCTCTAATGTAAGCATACAAGACTTTGACATAACTTGAGAGTTCTCATTCAAATACCTAGAATCACTATGCTGTAAATAATTCAATGATTCATTGTATGGCTGCAATTACTAAAACTACCCACCTTTAAACTAAAGCTCGTCTGAGGCAGCAAATGGGGCAAAATGTTGCATATTTCAAAGAAATCAATCTTCAATTAATTTATAGTGTAGCCATAATGTCAATGCTGACAGTCAAGGTGTGAAGCATTTTCTCAGAGTAAATAAAGCATTAACTGCACACAGCAGTCTTGTACAAGGGTAATGTAATACTTTACATCTTTCTGTCAGCCTTTCATCATCACACAATTAACTATCTCCCCAGTGTTTATCATTGCCATTGTGAGAAGAGGCCGGAAAGGGAGAGGTATATGACATGCTTTAAATATAACTTTAATATGAATATAGAGTAGACATTTTTAAGGAGTTAAGTGTTAACACAGGAACTGATTAACAAGTTCAATGATTCAATGCTACTCCAAACTACTGTAGCAGCACAACACATTCAAATTGAGAACACACAGGAGAAAGCCAGCTTAACATAAGGACAGTCTTGATACCCTCATGCTAGCTCCATGCTGATTGACACAACTGATCCCATCAAGTGCTTCCCTATTTGCTACGCTACATGGCTTATGTGTTCAATGACCAAAGAAAAATGTAACTTGAAGAAAGCAGTGATTGCCTATCCTACAAAGTTTCTGCCAGTTACCTAGTATGTAATGAAGAGGAATCTAGCCTGTGATACTGCAGCTGAATGGTCTGCGGGGTATGATTACTTCCATTTTCATGCTTAATCTCTTAACACAGCATGCGAAACAACAAAAATTGTGAAGTTAAATGAAGTAAAAAGCTGTGGAGCAATGCAGAGAATCCCAGGGAACTATCAACCGCAAAACATAAATAAAAATAAATATTAATGTGAAAAACGATAGAAAGACAAGTACAAATGACCAAAAGGGAATAAAAAAAACAAATTAAAAAAAAAAAAAAAAAAAAAAAGGCAAATAGAACTAGAGAGGTTTTGAAAAGCCCAGGTGTCTCAGTCCTAATGAGTCAACTGCAGAGAAAGAATCAGCCTCTCCCACCTTGGAGCATGGCCAGGGTTGAGGCATTGCTAAACATCAGCCTCACACACACACAAATAAAGAAAAAAGGGAAAAAAAAAATCCTTTACAGTCTGCAAAGACATACTGATACGGTGTATTTGTCCTGGGATGAAGACATGGGGCTGCCAACCCTCTGACCTAATTAAAGCCCTTTTGTCACTTGACAAGAGAGGACCCTCCTCCTAATTTTTCTCCATCTATTTTTCTCCTTCAATTTTCTCTATTACCCCTTACTCTATAATAATCCCGCCTTTCAGCCTAACCCACAGTAGGTGGTATGAGTCTTCTTTGGCTTTCAGAAAAAGAATAATTAATCCAAAAGGAAGGATGAAGGAGAAGGGGTGGGAGTATCCCAGGGAGAAAAGTGAGCAGTGGGATAAATGACAAGAAAAGGGAGATGGAGTCAAAGCAGATAAAAAAAACGTAGAGCAGATGACCTTGACTGTGACACCCTTTGTATGTCTGCACTAGTGCCCCCAACTTTGAGAGGAAAAAAAAGAAACCTTTGAATCAGGCTTTAGCCTCCACTAACGTATTAAAAGACTTCTGGTTAACATTCTCCCCTCACACATAATGAAAGTAGAAGTGTACATAATGAAACAACAGTAAAATCGCAAAAAAAAAAACAACATGAGGCTGGCCTCCAGGTAAATTTGGTGTTTGTGTTTATACCTCTTCTGACAGCTGTGAGTAGTGAGTCTCAGCAGTGGCCAGGATAAGGACAGGGCTGAAAGATGGCACATCGTGCAGCAGGGTGAGGAAGGTGCTCTTCACAGTGTCACCTACTGTCTCCCACCACTCTGAGATATGTGGCATGAACACCACGCTGGGCACACTCCGGCAAGCCTCACGGAAAACCTACAACCACATAGATAGGTCAAGCATACACCATTGCTTGAATCACTAGAAACCTAAAAGGCACGTGAGTTGCTTGTTCCACCAGTGCAATAAATGGTCTAGTATAGGTCTGCATGTGTGCACATGTCTATATACACATCAGTGTGTGAGTGTGAGTGTGTGTTTGTGTGTTTTACCTGAGCACAGGACTCCTCTGGTGTCTTAGCGCTGACAGAGTAGAGAGTGGGCAAGTCAAGGCGGTGCACCGGCAGCTTGTCCAGATGGTGCAGCAGGGCAGGGGCCAAGTGGGAGCTCTGTCCTGAGCCCGAGGCCCCAGCCAAAAGTAGACGGGGCCGGTACGCTGTTGGCTGTTGGAGGGCAGAGCTAGGAGCAGATGGGAGTTCATTGTTAGTGTAGTATCTATTACCTTACAGTCACAAACCAGCGGTCATGCCATCATCCAAACTAGTCGTATCACAACCCAAGTCATGTTGTTTTTTCAGTTTTTAATCATTTGCTGCACCAAGATAAGGCTGATACACAAAGTTACAGTTGATACTAATTCAACAACCCTACAAATGCGTCATTAATTTTTCTTTATGTAAATACGGTGATAGGCCACTACTGTAAACACACCTCAGTACATTTTATATACTGGTAAAATACCAGTAAAAATGTAGATATCTCTGTGCTCAGTTTTGTGTGAGTTTGAAACATTGCAAGAAAAAAAACAGTATATTACATGTCTGACCGAGTGAGATAAACAAAAGCGATTGGAAAATAAAGGCAGACTTAACTTTTTCTGAACAATGGACTCCTAGCAGCTGGAGTAAAACAAAACCTGTGCTCAAGTGAAGCAGCAAAAAAGAATGAGCCACCCACAGAGTTAAATGGTTAAAGGAAGCATTGTAGAAGCTTGTTGACGTCTGGGCTAAACTCGAACTTCCACCATATTATGTAAAAAAGAAAAGAGTGAAGCCCACCCTTGTATCCCTGTCATACTGACAGACAGAGGTCTCTGCCTGCAGAGTAGCTCTGCTTACAACAGCTTTTGAAGGTCTGCATGTGTACACAGAACAAGCAGACAGGCATTATGTGCCATTTTTAATGCCATTTGTTGATCGGCCAATTAAAGCCTTTCTACATAAGTGAATATACATGTGTATCAGAGGTTTTTATTTCGTATGACCGCATATAGTGTTATACTGGGGGAAAAAAATTCTACTTAATCTTTCAAGCATATTGTGTAAGACTTGAAGACTAGAAACTTGAGAATTTCTTAATAGGTTCATCAATAAGTGGTTCCAGTAAATGAAAAGCCATACATCAGTTTGTCAGTAATCCAGCTCTTTCACCTCTTCTCATTTTTGAATGGAAGCAGAGATTGCAACTCTCAATTTAGAACTGTCTAATCGCATTCTCTGCTCACTTTTATCCTCTCCTCTGAAGTAACCCTGTGGTCTCCACAGCCAAGAAATTTTTACAAGTGCTTCCTGTGAAGCCACTGAACTCTGTTTGTTGCTCATTCATCTTGTTAAACAGTTTGACTTTTAATGAGAAATAATTGGGAAATAATTTGTTGTATTTGAATTAAAAGATGTCCTCTTCCTAAGAAGTTAACTGCATTTCCAAAGCACACTCAATCTATATTAGTCCCTAATTAGATAACTACAATGAAACCCCAGTAAAACTCTGGCTTGTACAGTCAAAATATCATTCTGTATCGGCATCAACTCGATGTATGAAAATGTTCTTTGTGTATTTGGCATGTTATCCTAAAATTCCTCTTTTTATATACCTGTCAGAAAACCAAAATTCATTTTCACTCTCCAATAACCACAAATGCGTTTAAAAAAAACTCTTTGCATTTTGAAAATAATACTGTCTTAAACAACTTCATCACCAGATACCTAAGAAAACAATTTTGTTTTCTGTCGACTCACAAGGAGAAATGGAGGAAAGGTCCGTGCACTGCAGAGGAAGAGAGCTGACTGTTTGGGGATGCAGCAGGGTCGCCTTCATAGATGGAAGCAGAGCCTTCCTCATTGTCATCATCGCTGTACAAGTCCTCCTCAAGCAGTTGATTGTCACCGCCTAGCACAGAGAGAAACACTGCTTAAACAGCCATGCATATGCAGAAAATCACTTTTCCTGTAATTACTGAGCAACAATTGTGGTAAATGCACTTTGTTTCTAAAAAGTTTAAGACAGTCATGTCAGTGATGGGGTTGCTTTGAGGATTAAACATTCATGTCAGTGATAAAGTTAGAACCAGAATTATGGCCTTGCTGCTGTGTTCCTCCAACCAACCAACCAGTCAAATTGTAGTTTACTTCCATTTCTATCCAGACTCATATAATATATGCAGTCAAGACTTTAGGGAATTTAAGAAAACTATATTAAAAGTATTTTATCATTTTTAGTTTATTAGAGATATTATGTTCACAAGAATAGGAAAGACATGAGGTCATAGCAACCTTGACCTTTGACAACCAAAATCTGATCAGTTCATCCTGGAGTCCAAGAGAACATCTGAGCCATATCTGAAGAAATTCCTCAATGTATTCTTGAGATATTGCATTCATGAGAATCAGAGAGACAGACAACATAATGACTCTGGCCATGGCTGTCACTGGTGTGGATACATTATCTAAAAAATAAAGAAATAAATAAAAGAGCTGGCTTTTTAGGCGAGATGTAATGGGGATTTTATGTGATACAGAAGCCAGGGAAATTCATGTTTTAATTGAGTGCAAGAAGTACAACTCTGGGATCGTGCTGCAACATAGCTAATCTGCTGTAAATACAATCTTGATGACTGGAGTGGGAGCTTGGTCACTGAAGTGCTCGCAGGATGACTGGTTATCCAGTCTCTGCACTATCACCTCTGCATACTCAGGGGGATGTTTGACTGCAGATTCTATGTTCAGTGTACGAGGGTGATACAAAGCATTTTGCAGAATTTGATTATCTCTTTCTACTTTCTCCCCACCTCATTACAAAATTGCAAACAGGGAAAGGATACTAAAAAGTGAGACAGGTGGCAAGAGAGAGGAGAGCAAGGTGGGAGAAGCAGCAGCCAGAAGCAGGAAAATGAAAATAAATGACAGAGCTGAAGCCATGGGCCCCTGGGTCCCACTTCCCTACCTTGGGTGTTGTCTCTGTCAGTACACTGAGCATGGGGGAAGACTTGGAGCAGAGCTTTCAGCACCAAGGAGAAAGAGCTAGCCAGCAGGGGCCTGAGGGTGGAAGACAGGGCTCGGCCTGGGGGAGCCAGGGCCCTCTGGGAGGCTGGGACAATTGTCCTCATGGCCTTGCTGAAGTCCCCTGGCCCAAGGACGATGGAGGTGACATCCAGCTTCAGTTTGACGCTGCTGCCATAGATCTGGGGGTAGCGGCGACGCAGTGCCATCAAGGCTGCCTCTGTGCAAAGTGCTTTGATGTCAGCACCACAATAGCCTGGGGGGAAACAAATACACAAACGTTGGTTAATTATTACTTTTCTTATTTATTTCAAATGGCAAAGAGAACATGAATATCAACCATTTGTAATTTGACATTACATTTACACAGCAAAGATGGCATACAGTTTTACACACAAATATACTCTTACCAACACATTTTTCTGCAAGTTCATCTACAAATGGCTCAGCCAATTTGGGAATCCAGTCCCGGGTGTGAATCTCCAAGATGTGCTTTCTGGCCTGAGAGGATTTGGGGATGGACGAGGGTAGAGAGACAGAGAAAAACAGGAAAAAACAGAGTCAGTACAGGAGAGAACAGAAGTACTATGTGGCCTTCGGGAAAAAAAATGTCAAAAAACACTGACAAGCTAACATGTTTAACTCTCACAGTAGCTGCCACTACTAACAAACAATATAAAAGAATTTTGAATTAATATGTCATTTAAATAGTATGTTGCATAAAAGAAGACAAAAGAAACAAAGTGAGTCCATAATACCTGGGGAAATCACATCATAAAAACATGTCTCACTGAGTGTAGCCTTTAATATATACAAAACTGATAACACCATGAGAGATCAAAACTGGCTCAAGCGCATGAGTGAGCTAAACTGAAAAGGTTGCTAACACTTCATCACAATTCACCCTTCAATTCATCGCAATGTCTCCACAGGACTGTGCTTTGATGAATAGCCATTAAGAACAAAGTGGTCTTTGTGGTGAATCAACAACAGAAACAGTTTTCATCATCTCTCTCTTTCTATTCAAATGACACAACAGGGCCAGATTTCATATGGGCTTCTGGCTTGTGCAAAACCAGAGGGGAGCTGAACTTGATTGAGTAGTGAGGCTTGCTATTTGCACAAGAACAAGGTTTTTAAATCAGCTCACTACTGGTGAGTTTAGCCTGCAAAGGCCTGCAGATTAGGCTTTGATCACCGATCATCCCACTGTGTCTACAAACTATGCAAGGCAACCCATTAGACAGGCTCGATGGGGAGGAGTCACGTACACTGAGCTGTTAATCTCACTTACTGTCACATTGACACATATAACATTGTATTGTGAATAGCAGCCAAAACAAGACTCTCCAAGTGAAAGATCTGCATAAATCAAATCAAATCTGCATAATAAAATTCAATTTTGATTTTCCAGAAACCTAATGAGCATCTGCTTTGCCACTTGCTACTTGGATCAAAATTTCCAACAACAAGTAATAAACAGCAGAGGTAACTCTTAATAGCCAGAGGGCTGCATGTCCTAATTTTGTGACAGGACTTTACAGGACTGAGTAAAATACTAATTATTACAGCATTATATTGTGTCTCCAGCTGGCTTTGCATGCATTCTGTGGGGCAACACATTTAAGGTAAAAATGCAATTTAATATGTTGCATTTTGTCATAATATGCAATCTTTTAGGTACAGAAATCAAGTATTAATGTTCTTACAATGAAAAAAAAAAAAAAGAAATCAAATGAAATTCCAAGTGCAGTGAAAACAAGACTTTCTGAGATGACAATGATTGTATCCATGTACTAATACTGATGTTCCACTCCGTCTTACCTTCTTGTCGGGCAGGTTGAACAGAAACTCCCGGTCAAAGCGTCCAGGCCTCCTGAGTGCTGGGTCGATAGAGTCAAGTCTGTTTGTAGCACCGATGACCACTATCTCCCCACGACTGTCCAAGCCGTCCATCAACGCCAGCAAAGTGGACACAATAGAACTGTACAGAGAGAAGAAGGTTATGGGAGGGTTTGTGATAGTTAGTATTACATTTAACAAAAATTTGACAATCAGTTGCATTTGAGCTTACGTCCAAAATAACACCAATCATAAAAACTGCTTGACATTATTGCAAGACATTCCAGTTATGGAATGAAAGTTTAATCTAATTTACTAGGCTTAAAATGTTGGCAAGACTCCTGAGTAACTACTCACAAAATAAACAATGTCTATGTTTGCAAAAGCCTTGTCTATCAAACAGGCATAATGAACCAACAGTGAGGCAAAAATATAAACTTTTGTGTTTCTCTGTTGACTATAGCTCAATGTATGTGTTTACTCAGCATGGCAGAAAGAGGAGAGCATCTATAAACTCAAGCTTACAAACATTTCATTATTAGAATAAACTTTGGTTGAGAATTGTATCGTTACTTGTCACAAATATTTCATTTTTTAGATGCCAACTACTTTCTCAAGGATCAAAATGAGCTGTGTTTGCAAAAAAAAAAAAAAAGGAAAGTTCAATGCCTACAGTTCATGCTGAAATGGCCTAATTCATAAGTGAAATTGTTATGATCACTGATTTCTATTGTTATGTTTGCTAAGTACCAGGCAAACAAACAAATATGGACTCAAGGGTCAATAATGTACCAACTTCTTCCAAAAATTCAAAGCTGCTCTGAAAGCAATTTTGGACATGCAGATCCAGCAAACCTGTGCCACCTTTTGGCAATGCATGTAACAGCAGCAGGAGGAAACCGTCAGACATGCTGGCATGCACATGTTTAAAAGTAAAAGCACCCACAATTTTCACACTTTCACTACTGCATGTTGACAGATGTGTGTGATACAGCTAAATTTTCTTTTACAGTTGCTTTTGCGCACATTTAAAAAGTTAAACAGAGAGTTTGTGAGTTTTGTGAGTTTCTGAGTGACTTTCAAAGCCAATTCCTTGAGGTGCTTGAAAAGTCTGTCATTTCCACTTTGATGATCATGGACAAGTTACAAAGAACAGCTACTACTGAGGTTGTTAACAGCAAGTCAGTAAGTGTAATTGTAATTGGACTATGTTGGAAGAACCTGTATGTTTTGAGCATAAATAAATGTACAAAACATTAGTACATTATTGTGTGATATGAGGGTTAAACCACATTAGTCTTACCTATGTATCTGGTCTTGCCTGCTGGAGCGAACAGGAGCCAGACCATCAATTTCATCAAAGAAAATAATGGATGGCCTCATCAAGTAAGCCTGATTAAGAGCATAAGGAAAATGATAGTCAAACCAAACACAAAAAAAGAATAATGGTTATCAAAAAAAAAGGAAAAAAAAAAAAAGATTAACTACCTGACTTCAATTTGCTTATATTCAAGAGGTCAATTTTCTCAAAAAAGTGAAAAACAATACAACAATATTAGATTATGATAGGCAGCACACAAGAAATATTATAAGTGAAAATACTCTACCAGCAGCCAATGACCAGTTTTTTCTGTTTACATCGTGAGGTCAATTCAGGTCAAGTGACTAAGGACATGGTTGCAAGGATAGAAAAATTTCCTTTGACCTCAAAGGAGCACTGCATTAGTGACTAACCTGGTCAAAAAGCAGGCGAAGCTGGCGTTCTGATTCACCAACCCATTTGCTGAGGCAGTCAGCTCCTTTCCTCATGAAGAAAGAAACCTTCCTGTCTCCCTGGCTACACTCATTGGCAAGGGCCCGTGCAACCAGGGTCTTTCCTGTCCCTGGTGGGCCGTAGAACAAACACCCTCTAAAAGGGAAAGGAGAGGAAATGGAAGCTATTTTAACAGTAAAGAACACCACCTTTTATATGTATACATATTGTCATTCTCTTGTATGCATGTACCGAGACAAAGATAGAAAAAAAAAAATAATGTCATCATCAGTGGACAGCATGTTTGCATGTTTGCTGTTTGTTTAAATATAGTCTGTTTTTCCCATCAAGCCAGTCAGAAAATACAACAAAATTTAAATCCAAATGAAGCTACAATCTTGAAATAAATTGTCACATGTTAGTTCTTCTCACCTGGGAGGCTGAATCTTGAATTTCTCAAAGATCTCGGGGTAAAGCAGGGGGAACACTACCATCTCCTTTAGTGACTGAATATGATTACTGAGGCCACCCACGTTGTCAAATTTCACCTGAGGAGAACACACATTTTCCACATCGCCTATGAACACCCAAGATCAAATTTTTGGAGGGTCAAAAGGTCTTTCTGTTTGGCTAAAAAGTTTATTATAACTTTCTAGTTGTAAGTCTAAGTTGCGCTGCTCTGCAGGTTTTTGGCATTTATTAGCATTTCCACTCACAGAGCTATCAAGGTTCATAGGATCCACATCAGCCAAGCTAGCACCCACTTTCACCCGATCACGTAACACCCCACTAGCCAGGTCTTCTGCAGTCAAGTTCATGGGCAAACATCTGTGAAACAAATAAAGATGATGTAAGTGATTACATTCGAGGACTACGAATACATGTTAGCCATTTCTATAGCCCTTGTACCAACATAAACAGTCCTAGATCTCAATTATTTTATAGTTCTTTAAAAAAAAACAATACTATGATAGAAAAGTGTTTCAATTAAAGCAAAAGTAAAACTGAGCAAGATGAAGGGAAGATAAAAAGTAGAAGAAAGAAAGCAGAGGCCATCACCTGTTCCTAGCCCGTGTCATGCTCTTGCTTTTTCTCCGCTCGAACCGCTCTTCATCAGAGGATGATGTGGTGTCGCTGCTGTGAATGGCATGTTTCTTCACTCTGGACACATATGACATCCAAGATTCAGTATAAAACATGATCATAAAAAACGTTTTGTTACCACAACTCTGAGTTCATTAATCATGGTAGTGAAAAAGCAACCTAAGTCATTCATTGTTATACATTCAGCACCATATTCTTTCCCAAAATTAAATTTTCTCCAACCTTATATGGCTTCTTCTTGCTGGGGATCTGTGGGTGTCAAAAAGTGAGGGGTTGCTCTGTTTTCTGTTCACAGGCTCTGTGAAAGCAAACACAGACTTATTAAAAATAAAGTCTCAGCATTATTTAAAAAATGGAAATAATTACATACATTTTCAAAATTTTCCAAAAAAGGATTGATTTGGAGAAAAACAGTAGTTACCAATAGGTGGTGCCTCATATCTCTGCACTGTCTTACGCTGCCTCAGGTTGTATGGTCTGTCATTTTCCTCCCCTGCCTCTTCTACTTCATCCCCTTCATCGTCTTCATCGTCATCCTCTGCATCCTCCTCTTCCTCACCGTGAGACTCTGAAAGTCACAAATGTGGTTTTCATACCTCAAAATTAAAATTCTACCTCATGTAAGCTTTTAAAAGATTCTCCCAAACTAAATTAAGCCATCGACTCTTTTTGGTTTTTAGAAAAAGGTACTTCATAAGGTTTTCATGATCTCTCCCTCACTCCAGGGATCCATGAGTAGAAAATTAGTAAGAAAATGACCTTCTGTCCCTTCCTCCTCTTCCTCCTCCTGCTCTGTTTTGCTCATGACTTTGTGGTGTGCTGGGATGCTGAAAGTGCTCCTGCGCATGGATTTCCTGCGCTTCACTCGGGAATACATGTCCATGTTTTCCTATAAGAAAAGAGACTTTACACTACTGCTTATGTTCACATTAGATGATCACACAGCACAATGCTTGTCTAGCTCTGCTTTGTGTGTTACATCATGACCAGGCTCACCTCCTCAGTATCTCCAGTCCACATGCGAAGTCGCTCCACCTCACGGTTCTGCCTGATGCTGCTGATGTTGTCCATCTCCTGAAGGACAGCCTCAGCAGTGCTGTGAGTGCGCACACACACACACACACACACACACACACACACACACACACACACACACACACACACACACACACACACACACACACACACACCAAGAGAAAACCCAGAACATGAGAAACCAAAGGTATCTTTACATAAGCAAAATATTGAACATTTTGGCCGGTAGAGGTATAAGATCTGCAGTGCACTTTGGGACAGTAGTACTATTGTTGTTTTACTCAAGCACATGGCATTCGAAATGAAAGAATAACTCTGAAGGTAAAGTACTGACTTCCATCTGTAACTGGAAGGTGTTTACACCCATATTTTGTGAACAGGAGGGCGAGATTTGCAACTTCACTCTTGCACTGTTATGTATGAAATTGGGCAATGACACCCACAACACCATCAATATGGATGAATATTTTATGACATCCTTAAAGCTTTCTTTTCCTATGTTCAAAGCAGTGTCAATATTGTGAGTGCTATCTACCTGTTGACCAGCTGGTCAAACAGCAGGCTCTGATTGAGGTGTTCAAATTGGCTTTTCTTCACCCGGCAACTCCTCTTCAGCTCCACATGGCCGTTCATGTGAGAGTGATCACCACCTCCACTCTCCTCACTCCGGTGACTCATATGGGCTGCAGCATTAACAAAAATTAAATTACAGGCCAATCTTTTGATTGTGTGCTTCTCAAGTGCATATGTTCAATATATGGCTTTAAAAAAAAAGAATAAATTCAAAAGAATTGAATTACCGTGCCCGTTTTGCATTATGCGAGAGGACAATCTGAAAATAAAATAACAAAGTGAAAAAATGTATTGACATCTGCACAGAAAGCTCCAATCAATCACACATAATACTGTTTTAGAGCTCATGGTTAACTTTGTCTGGTCCACTAATTACATTACATGAGATGAGGAGAATGAAGTCTGACTCAACAGCTAGTGACAACAAATAACTCTAAATGAAATTATTTTTTTATTTTATACTGACAAATAAATTAATAATCTCCATGACTTTAAAACAACTTTGCATTAAAAAAAAAAGGTTTTTTCTGTCAAACACATTGTGTCATTTTAGTGCACAATATTATGCGCTACTTCCATTCCAGAATATGATGAGTGAAAAAAAAGCCAGCAGCTGACCTGGTACGATAGGTGGGAATGTCCCAGCTGACCCTCTGGCCCTTGGTTTGAGGGGATGGGGAGGTATCACTGGAGCTGGGCTCAGAGGCCGTTTGCCGCCGTGTTCGCTTTGAAGGAGGAGCCAACCTGGGGCTGCTTGGATTGCTCACATCACTACTGGGCTCCTTCTGCTAAACAAACACCACACCAACATTTGAGAGAGGAAGAAAGCAAGAATGACAAACAATCAGATCAAGCAAGCAATGAAAAAAAAGAGGATGTCAAATACCATGACAGCTCTTCTGCAAATAATTGTGTATAAAATTCAACCTGTCAATTGCTGTAAAAGAAAAATAGAATATTCAGCAAGTAACAAACAAGCATCATCAAAATGCTCATGTAAACATCAATTCCATAGCCAACTCCAAATGGCAAAACCAGAACAGAGTTTTATGATGAGAGAAGACACCTTGCACCCAACTATGAAATGTATCCTCTGAATAACAACACAGCACCAACCAGACATATGCCCTTGATGCTCACGCCCTTCACAGCTTAACTTCCCTGCTGATATGAGAGCATATCTCACTGTTGTCATAGGCAACTGTCTGCAATGCCTGCAGATGGGTTCGTCTGACTGGCTGGGTATGGCAGACAGACTAAAAAGTGCAAGATGTACTAACACGGAAAAAAAATGCACAGAGTTGGCCTGACAGCTGCACCTTGAAATCAGTCTTTTTTTAATTTAAATCCTTATTGAAAAAGAAAGAAAAAGTGACAAAGCGATGGCCAGTTTTCGCAAGAAGTTTTGGACAGCGAGGTCCTCAAAGAGCTAAATGGTTGAGAGTGCAAAAAACGATCTCAATTCTTGAAAATAAATGATAAACTGTGAAAGTGATGGGTTTGACGCTCTACAGCCTTTTAATCACAGCTCGTATTTTCATGTGTCATCAATTAACCGTAGGCTTGCAATCAACCGGACTGGACATAAACCAGGAACCACTCGGGTTTCTTTCAAAACTATAAACCTTCGCCAAATAGCCCATTAAATCTCAAGAAGTTGCTAACGCCTCGACACATCACCAGATCGGTGAATCATATTTGTCCGTCTCTGTTAATTGCTATAGTAATTGTGAAATACAGAGAGTCCCTCGCCTTGCATAATCTCAGTGTTTACAATTTGAGACAAAGACTGTCAGACAGTTTGTAGGTCAGACGAACCAGAGTAAAAACTAAACCTAGCAGTTGACTGTACATTTCCGAATAAAGAAGTACTAAAATTTCATTCCGTTTAACGTTATAACGGTGCTTTCGAAACGCTGATTGTAAACAGCGGCCGTGGGGGGGTCTTTAGTGCAATTACAACAGAAAGTTCACCAAGTTCAGACTTGCTAAATACGGGACTTGAGCCAGCCAACTGTTGTGAACCTGGGACTCCCTTCCCCCACCGTAAGCTAGCTGTCGGGGCTAGCTATAACCTACAAACGCTAGCTCGACTATCGCTTTATCTCTTCGCATTTGAGAAAATAATAACTACGCCGACGCCTTCAGGGTGGCGACATGACACCCCGCTGATCGCCTCGTGTCAGAATCGGAGTTGTCTTCGTTTACAATGGCAGATTATTGAGACAATGGTGAAACAAGTCAGCCGGGTGAAATTGCCAAACACAAAGGGAACTCAACTTAGGGGCTAGCCAGGAGTTGACACCGCTAGCTTTGCGATTTGACAGCTGTGCAATGGGTCCAATGCGAGTGACACGCGTGTAAACAGCCGCCTTTGTTTCTTTTATTGTCCGTCTTCGTGTCCCGGTGGGTGTCAAGCCCCACATCGCCCCCGTTCGTCCGGGGATAAGGCGTTTTTTTTCGCGGAGCACCTTGAGGCCACGGCTACGGCTACCTAGCAAACTTAGCAGAGCCAGCTAGCTCGCCGGCAAAAAAAAAAAAAAAGGGAGAAGAGACCGGCTTACATGCTCCTCGGAGTTCCGCTCGTTTCTCGACGACGACCTGGTCCTCGAAGAGATGAACGGGCCGCTCCCCGGCCGTGAGCTTTTCCTCGTGTTCACCATGTTTTGTTTTTGTTTCTTTCCTTTTGTCTGCCCTTTACTGAATCTCCCCGACCGGCTGCAGACGCTGCCTCAGTGAGCGCAGCATCGAGGCGCCATTTCTCTCTCTCTCTCTCTCTCTCTCTCTCTCTCTGTCTCTCTGTCTCTCCCCCCGTCGCTCTCTCTCTCTCTCTCTCTCTCTCTCTCTCTCCCTGTCTATCTCTAGCTCTCTCTCCCGTGTGGATGCGCGTCTGTTTGGCAGGTGCATTAATTTCTGCTGACTTGACTGTTACCGCAAGGAACCACTGGCCCATTTACCTTATGGCTGCACCACCAATATCACAAAGACCACAACAGTCAACACAAATAACCCGTTTTTGTCAACGTGGGCTCTAAATCCCTTTTTACAGTTGTGATATTTACAGTTAACACTGGGGTCATAGTTCTAGGAAGGTAAATAAAACCACTCCACTAAGCACTACTGATGCACATATAAGTACCTAAAGCAATATTGGGAAGCAACATATCCTTGTGATAGTTAAGTTTTTTTATTTTCCTATTAGAGAAAGGTTTAGTAGAGTGGGATCCCGGTTTGAAACCTGGTAGAAAACACACCGGAGCAGACAGCCTGTAATTGACAGGAAAAAGTTAATTCTTCGCAAAGTGTATTCAGAATTGGCCATTACATAGTTGAGTTCACTCTCCTAAATGTGACACAGATTAAATACTGATGACTATTGACTTTGTCATTCTCCACTGTAAACTCAATGCAGCTGGGCTTAGTTACTGAATACTAATGATCATTCACCAGCCTTGCTGTTTGTAAGTATCACTCCTCTACTTTTACACTGTACCGTTTGGTCCAACATCTGAGGAATACGAGGTGATAAATGGATGACACATCAGGTGGAATTCACGCTGATGTGCAAAGTCTACAGAGAGGATATATGTTTAGGTTGTTCTGTTTCTACTACAGTTATGGCAAAAGCAGAGGAGCGTGAAACCTTTTTATCATACTAGATTTCCTACCAAGTAAAAGTGACACTAAAAAAAACCATGATCCTCTCCAGAGTCCCTGTGGCATGCAATGACCCCAGTTATTGGATCACTACTGAAACCCCAAACTTGTGTGTGTGTGTGCGTGTGTGTGTGTGCGCGCGTGTGGTGCATGCTCTATTTCTGACTTGACTGAGGATGCAACCGTGTTAGCTATCCGTTTCATGTTTTTAGTTCTAGATATTCTTTTAAAGCATTGTCAAAAATATGTTTTATTTTCTTGTAAACCTTACAACACTATGTTCACATACATGGAGATTTCAAAGGCATGATCTGTGATCCAAATGTAGAACATCTGGACAGCCCCGCAACAGATATGCAAAACACATGATTACAATATTACTCTATCACTCTAGATTGTAGCGGTAAAAACAAGAACAAAATAGACAACAACTACATTTAATGTTTTCTGGTGCTGTTTTCAAATTCCTTTCAAATCATTTTTTTAAATGTACAACTAATCATTCATACACCATTCATTTATTCATTCATTCACAGAAGCACAGTGTATATTAATTCATTTCCGGTTAGATTATCTGCACCTAGTGGTCAATAGGAGGCAATGTCTAGGTAGTCTGCAACACCCCTCACTGGAACCCTAAACCACCTGAAATCATGTCATTGAGAAATGTTGACGATAGACTTGTTGTTGATTTAGTGGCACAGTGCTGAGTCATCACCATTCAGCCTTGTCACAAGTGGTGTCACCAACCTCAAAATTGTAAAAATTCAACCAGATATAAAAGAATAAAAATGAGCTTGAATAAAGATTAAGTGACATTTTTTTTTAAAAAAGGGCCCACATCGAAAACTTCCAAATTCATATATTTGTGGGTTTGTAGTGTGTGTTTGGGTATCATCTACAGTACAATGGATTCTTAATATACCACGGAGGATGATAATCTTATGGTAATATTGTACAGTCCAGATGTGGTCATTAATATCTTCCTGTATGTCAGATGTTTCAAAAAGAATATTAAAGGAACTGTGTATTTTTACTGCGATGCAATTATGCAGATTTCTCCCAAAAAAACAGGATTGTTGATTAAGGAGTGCTGTGATATTTGGCTTTTAACAACTCACTTACTATGTGCAAGTGATGCAGTGTTATAACTATAACTGCAACAATCCATTATTTCCTGACTGATAATGACCAAGAAGTAACATATTAATTATAGTATACCCCCTGTGATTTAGTTGATGTGCATCCACGATGACATGTTGAATGTATGCGAATGCAGTGTGTTGAAATGCTTTATCAACCAGGATAGATAGATAGATAGACAGACACAGACAGACAGATAGATAGATAGATAGATAGATAGATAGATAGATAGATAGATAGATAGATAGATAGATAGATAGATAGATAGATAGACACAGACAGACAGACAGACTGACAGACAGACGGATAGATAGATAGATAGATAGATAGATAGACAGACACAGACAGACAGATAGATAGATAGATAGATAGATAGATAGATAGATAGATAGATAGATAGATAGATAGATAGACACAGACAGACAGACTGACAGACAGACGGATAGATAGATAGATAGATAGACAGACACAGACAGACGGATAGATAGATAGATAGATAGATAGATAGATAGATAGATAGATAGATAGATAGATAGATAGATAGATAGATAGATAGATAGATAGATAGATAGATAGATTGATTGATTGATTGATTGATTGATTGATTGATAGATATTGCCCCTCTGTGTATCAGGTGTGTTTCCCTTGCAATTTAATACTGCATCCTCAGTTTACAACTGGAGGTGGATGTGCTGAGCTAAGCAGGAGACTCTTGTTACGACAACAGCAGTCGACTCACGGCACTCATGCGTCACATATATTGCTCAGCAGAAGAGCAGCTGCCCGAAACTTACGGCTGCAGATGTGTAGCCCGGGATTAACCGAGAAAACACGGACTGGTAAATCAGGATTTGATCTTATCCTTAATACGGGCGTGCTAACGACCATCGGCTGCGTGTCTGTGTATTTATGTCTATGTTATACACAGGTCCCGTGTCGTTGGCTCTACGGTGCGTTCAGGGTTTTCTGACGCCACCTTACATAATTTCTGGTTTGTTTACCGACGGAGCCTCTTTTATAAAAATAGACTTGATCTGTCTCGGCCATTTTTTTTAGCAGTTTTAGCAAACTCACAACGTACACGTGAATGCTAGTTAATTAATTCAGGTCATAAACCGCTGAGCTGAGTAAAGGTTACCACAGAATACATCAAGGACGCATTTAAAACCCGAGCCCCACCGTGACCACTTGTTTTGGCCACTGTCTCGCATGTTATCATTATGTGTTTTGTTTTTTTTCGTAGATGGAAAACAAGGGACGTCATGAAAGATATTGACACTGTTGGGGGTGAGAAAGATGACAACTGGTAAGTCACAACAAATCCACTGTACAGTATTTTCATTCCCCATTTCTTCATGATTCAGGAAAACATTTTAAAATGAAAGGTCCCATAAATCCTATGGTTCAGAGTCTATGAGTCAACATTTCTTCACGCAGAAGCAAAGGCTGTGCAAATCGGACAGTAAATAATATAAACCTTGTGTCCGCAGGCCAAATTCAATGATGCATATAATGACTAAATTGAATACTTGCCTATTTCTTAAAGGGTTGTCAGTGAAAAAAATGAGGAGGAGGCTCCGATGAGGCGGAGTTTCTCGGTAGAAGACCTCCTTGATGAGGTGGAGAAGATCTGTTACGATGCCTCCGGGACATCGAAGGTCGGAAACAAGTTAATTCCTCTCCGTCTTTAGGGCCATATCTCTGCAAATTTGCAATATGCAGTTCTCAGAGGAAAACCTCATTATGTCTACAGACTCACTTTTGAAATTGTTTTTTGTGTAATTACTTTGCATAGATAGATAGATGCAATAAAAAATGTATCGTATCGGGAAATATTAATGATTAAGTAAAATACACTTAATATGTTTAATATGTAATATATTAAACCTATATGAATTAATTTTTCACATAACTGCAAGGAAATACATTCGGGCTAACATTCTGAAAATTTAGGTGGCATGTTTAAGTAGAGCAATCTGCAATGACGCCCCAGGTATGTGTGTGCACTAACCAACAGCTGCGTAGTCAGCAGAGCCTTTGAACAAACAGGGGATGATGGTGTCCCACACTGCTCACAGCTCATTTTTGTGGCACTTATTCCAGGTGGAGATGGTGGTGAGGCTCTGGAAGGATGGCTTCACTGTAAACGATGAGGAGTTTCGCAGCTATTCCATACCAGAGAACCAAGACTTCCTGGATGCAATCAAGAGAGGGTCAGTCAAATTTGGCCTGACCAGAATTTCCTAAGTAAAATTAAAAGGCATATTAAGTAGGATTTTGCCACCTTAAGGCAAAAAAGGACGGCAATATCTTGACTTCTGATGGGGTCGTCAATTATTACCACTGACACAACAATGACCTCACAATTGCTGTGATATTTGGCTTTTTATAACTCACCTTCTGGCCTGTACTTTGAGTTTGAAAAGAACTTAAAACAAATATAGCACTTGGTGCAAGTGACCAGTGTTACAACAACCAATTATTTCCTGGCTGATAATGACTAAATTGCTAGTCAGTAATTAATGTGACTTGTGACCATGGCAAGCCACTGTTACATGTGCCACTCACTTACAGACTGTGAATAAAAATTGAAAGTTAGTTTAAAAAAATTAAATAAAAACTCTTTACTTGCCGTATACCCCTGTCATATTGCTGATGTGTATATGATGTGGGTTTAATGAATATGAGTTAAAAACTTGTTTGGCCCCTTCATATGAGACCACTGTCACGGGTTAATAGAAACTGCATTTTAGTTCAAAAATATTACTGTAAAGCCACAGAATAACAGAGAAGTATATCACAGATATACCAAATAAATTTAGAGTTTCAGTTCTCTCTGCATGCTCATTCTCTGCTGAAGTGTGCTCTTTTTCTTTCTTTCTTTCTTTCTTTCCCTTTTTTTGCTTTCTTTAGCTAATTTTTGATTGAAAATGGGTGGCCCTGACAAAAATAAAGATTTCTTTAGGTTTAGGTGTTGCTGTCAGATGACCAATTTTTGGATCTCAACCAAGCTTGAAATGGTAGTTCACTTTTCCTTTTAAGAAATACAAATGCAAAAAAACCTTGTACAGCTTTATAAAACATGAAAATGTTTCTACTGTATCTATACAGTACATAAACAGAGAACCAAACCCTGTATGTGACTCGTGTGGTGTAAAATCTGTCCTTGTTTTGATTCACTGGTTTGACCTTGGAGTCAAACCCCATCAGTCTCTGAAGCAAAATAAGTACCACAAACAGATGACATTAGATAACACTCATTAGAGATCATATATCATATTGATTGATCTGACTAGACTCTAAGCCTGATCTTTGATCTATCCCAGGGAGCTCCCTGCAGAGTGGGAGAGCAGAGCAGAGGAGGAGGAGCTGGAGATCAGCGTGGAGGATCTGACAGAGGAAAATTATGTTCCCAGGAAAAAAGCTTTTCACCCATTTAGCGGACGAGGATACCGACTTGGCAGGTAAGAGAATGTCCATGTGATGAAATAAAAAATTGAATTTCAAAGTATTTTATATTTTGTTAATAAATTACCCTTTCTAAACAAAATTATCTTGCATATAAACATGTTATAATTATCATAAGTAATCAATAATTCACTTGCTAAGTTGCTATTATTATTTACAAGTCGTGTCTTACAAGTTCCATGATACTATACTGGTTTGTACCACTAGGTGTCCCTCTAAATCCAGGTATCAAAAATCCCACGTGTAAATCTGACCAAGCAGACAGGCACACAGATGAACTGAGAGCCTCAACATTTTCAAAGCATCACTGTATGAATATAAAATTTTCCAGAGTCTAAAAACATTTTGTTTCTTCTGCCTACACGCAGCAAAATGAAATAAAAAAAATTTAAAAACACAATACAGATGCTGTCTGTACTGTACTTCTAGCTGGTTCTTAATCTGTCATTTATTCCTGTCCATCCCCAGTGTTGCACCCAGAGTAGTGGCCAGGTCACCGTCTGTGCACGAGGATGGAGAATCTCCTCCTATCCCCATGGTAACACTAGACCATGCCCTTCCCGTTACCTCCCTGCAGATCTGGTTGGCTGATGGAAGGAGATTGGTACAGAGGTTTAACCTATCGCATCGGTGAGTATCACAATGTCAAGGGCAAAAAGAATCTCTCTAAATCTCAATCTGCGAGTTTGAAAACCTCAAATAATATCTCCTTTTGAAAGACAGAGAGGAATAGCTTCACACAGTCTATTCCTGCTGTGCTGTTTGTAAATCCCATAATCTCAAGTGTCGCAGGATAGAATTAGTTCAAGGAATGAGAAAAGATTTTTGTTTGTTCTAGCTCGGGAGATGGTGAGAGGGGTTTGTTTGAGGATTATGTAATGCTTAGCCCAAGTCTGCTTGAGTTTGAAGTTATGTTGCATATTATATACCCTGCCACAGTGCATGGGGCTGTAGAAAACATAATCTGAGATGTAGCAATAGAGTGGATCTATAAAATCCCCAGAGAGAGATTGCGTAACTCTGATGCAGCATTTATATAACAGGGTTAGTTGCTAGTACAGGATAGAGAGGACTGAACCCCTGCAACCTTCAGCTAGCCTTGGTATGTGAAGGGCCAAGAAGGGCCGCCATAGGTTTGCATGTTTATGCTGGATCGCGATTAATAATAGATGATGATACTAGTATAGTGCTTCAGAGAGAGTGAAGTATTTCAACGGGAATGCTTTGCCACTGAAAAGGAACACACTGGTTCAGTAGGGAATATTTCTGTCTGTCTCTGTTTTTTTAATACAATTGTTTTTTTATTCTAGGATCACTGATGTTCAAGAGTTTGTGGCACGCTGTCATAGGGGCTGCCCAGCTTTCATCCTGACAACATCCCTTCCTTTCCGAGAGCTCGACAACAAAGAATTAAGTCTGGAAGAGGCAGATTTGGCGAATGCTGTCATTGTCCAGAGACCCCTAAACACACAGGCGCCGTTTGGACATTCCTGACTGATAGGGCCCCGCAATTAATAAACAACATGCCACTTTCCCCCCACTGACATATCGCCACGCCTGTGAAAGCAATCCCACTTCCCCCAGTAAGTTATAATCTTTATTTGTTTAGCAGTTTGTGCCACATTTGACGATTGTTATTTCCCTCTACAGTCTCCCTTTGGGATTATCTAATGAAGATATTTTCTCTTAGTTACAAGGCTCCTGCTGAGGGGCTGTTATAAATGCTTACTTTGTTTTTTTCCTCTGGAGGACAGTGTTTACCTGCCGGCAGATCTCCCCAAATCCCCAAACTGCAGAAAAACTCTGAAGGCAAAACAATGCTGTTGCCTGTGCAGATGGTCAACTGTTTATGTCCATCTGTTAAGCTACAACATGTGACCCTCCCTCCATCTTTCCCTCACAATCACACAAAATGCAACCACCAGCACCACCATCCAACTCTCTTAAGTCTTCCCAAACTGTGATCATCTTTCTGCTCTATTAACAGTAAAAACAAGAAGCTGATTTTTAAGTTTGCCTGTCCCAGTTTACAATTACAGCTATTGAGCACATTATGTTTTTGCACATTATTATGATAAAAAAAACCAAAACAAAACAAGAAGGTGACAGCCTGTTATGTTGGGCTAACTGTTTAGGTCTATCAGTTGTTATGCTGTTTTGTGTGAATATTTGCCTTTGTTTTCATGAGGAGATTTAAATCAGATGTTCAATGATGACTGCATCATTTAAAGAAATATCACATCAAGGTACAATAAAAAAATCTTCCTCAAACTTCTTTGTATTTTTATGATTTATTATTAATGTTAAACAGCCACATTAAATCACCAAACTCTGTGAGAATTTTACTTTATGTCAATACTTCCTAGCAACTGTGTGAAGACCGCTTGTTCGGTGAGTGCAGCATTACAATGAGTAGCACCTTGTTTCATGTTGTAATCGAACGTGTGTTGTCATTACAGATTTAATGGAGATTTAGAATAAGGAGGTGGAGAGGGGCTACTGATGTAAAAAAAGGTGGAATTAGAGGAATTATATCTTCACAGAGATGTTTTCCAACCTACTGAATATGAAAAGCATTTATCTGATGGGTTGAAGTGTAACCACAATTGTTATTATGTGTATTGTTGACCAGCGGGTTTTAGAAATCAGTGGCTTCACAACTAAACTAATCAGGAATGCAAAAAAGGGGTAAAACATACAATTCACGTGGGGTGAAATGAAGTTGGATCCTTGCCATGACATGCATGCTTTTTCACAAATGTGTGCTTGCTTCTCTGCTCGGCCTTGGGAAGAAGGCGAACACCATTATCCATCTTCAATATTTAAAGTAATGGGAGGGAGGGAGGAAAGAGAGAAAAGGTGTGTGTGCAGAACAATGTATTTTAGATGACAGCGACAGGATGGTCAGAGGAAGAAATTCATCACCAGAAAATCATAATCCCCTCTGAAGACTTTTTATGAGAACATGCTACACAATTTAGGTTTTTTAACCTAAGCATGCAGGCTATGAGAGCATCACTTCATTGACGGCCAGAGGGGGTCTGGCTAAAGAGTAAAAGAGAGCACATTTCCTTTGTGCTACATATTTAATAAGGCTAAGCATGCAGGGAATTGCTTTCCCTTTAACTCTCCACATTTCCTTTCAGAATGACCCTTTTACTTGTGCAGCAGCCAGCCTTTCATTTTGCACATTCCTCTTTACGCATTATCGGAAACATGCCCATTATAATGCAGGTCATATGCCTGACTTTCTGACACGGTGCCTTTTTCATTGTCAGTAATGTGGTTTTGGTAGAGGGGTTTGCATGCTTGGAATTTATGGAGAGGTCTGGGTTCAGCAACAGAGGGGTCCATGACATGTTTGTTGTCATAATCTGAGGAGAGGTGAACTTTGGAGTAAGCCCATTGCACTGAAAGAGGTGCTTTGTGGGAAAAGGCCATCTTAAGAACAATTTATTTTAAAGCATATTTTTATTTATTTATTTATTTATTTTAACAAAAAGTGCACTACGAACTGGAGCTGTTATGTATGAGAAGAAGTGGATATTTCAAGCCAACGGCAGTCCGAATACCTGATCAGTCTGGAGGGTGGCACAGTTAAATTAATCTGCATGTTATACAGACTTGGCTACATAGAGAGTGGGGTAGCTGGTGATGTGCTAGATAGGACATGGTAACACTAGTCAGTCCCTGAACTTCTTTCCCCGTCTTCTATACTGCGCTGTTAACTCCTCCCAGCATTTTACCCTCAGAATCTTACATAATTTCATTCAATATTAATTTTATTGAAGAGGGAGAAAAGCTCTCGGAGCTAACAAGCTTTCTGACTGCCTGCTCAGTTGGTTAAGGGACAATAAATTCAAAGATTACAAATTCAAAGACCACATATTTCAAATATTGACGTGAGCAGAGTCACATTCTGGTCAAATCAAGGGAAATGCAGGGTTCAGCGTTTAACTCACTCTGGGGACTAAAATATATCTCCGCCTCTGCAGTTTTTAATTTTGGCCAATTCTGTTTTTAATCTACTCTCAATTCTGTGTTTAATCTACTCTCTACTCTGAGTCTCTCAGCTCTATAAAAGTGCAGAGCTGAATCACTGGAGTGACTAAACATAAACATAGGCCTATACCACACACCTGTACCTTGTCACTGGAATGTACAGTCTATTTTCACACGTTATTTAAAAGTGTCAGTACAAACAGTCAAAAATCACTGATGGTGAAGAAGAAGAAGAAGATGGTGGTGGTGGTGGTGACTTTGCAGTCTTATGTAGGTGTACGCCGTAATGACGATGGCGACTAAATAAAGAGGATGATGATGATGATGATGATGCAACGTGGGAAATATGCTTAAGAAGTATGTTGGACTCTCGAGCCCTTCTTTGTTGAATTCCTGTCACACCCACACACCTTTTTTCGGTTCCGTCTTCCACTGAAGCGCACAGGTGACCGAGATGAAGCCAAGCTGCATTTCAGACATTCCACTTCCATTACACCGCCTCACCAGAGTGACAACTCAGGTGTTACCGGCGTGGGAACACACCGAAACATTTATATGAGATAAGTCGCTCTTTTTTTGTAAACATGATTGTCGCCAAGCGTGAAGGCTTCCCCTTCGTATTCGGTGTGTCATCAAAGCAATAACATGCGCCGAGAAAAAGAACCGCTTTTGACACTTATTAAAAGATGATCGCGTATGATTGTGTGACCGTGTCCCTCAAACACTATGGGAGCCCCCGGGGAACGTCATACAACTGCGTGCGTTTCCGTTGCGGGGCCACGGTCGGACTGGCTTCAGCGCTCCGGACGCAGTGGCCTCCTCGGAGACGCACACACGCAGCGCGCCGTGCGTGCCGTGCGCCGCCGCGGCCGCTGCAGGGCGCAGCTCCCGTCACTGCGGGCTGAAAACAAGCGAGAGCGCAGAGACGCGCGGATCGTCTCCATCCTCTGCAGTCTCCTTCTCGTCTGACTGACTGACTGACTGGCTGACTGGCTTGCTGACTGGCGGACAACCCCACCGCTAGTTAGTTTTAACCAGCGGACACTCACTGGCTGCACGGCTGACGGCACCGGCTGCTTTTCAGTCAGCGCGGAGTAAGATATTTGTGTTTTATTCTAGTTGTTTTTTTAAAATGTTTTACTGTTTTTTAAATGCTTCAGTGTTCCTGTCAGGTGGACAGAGTGGTTGTTGATGGAGGCAGTTACAGTGATAGTAAGGAGAGGGCAGACAACACACTCCTGCACAGGACATCGGAGCATTTTGCGCCTTTTGTTGGCTGCTTCTCAGTCATAACAAGCGTTGAAAGCCTGTCAAATACGGTAGATGGTTTCAACCTGAATGACTTTTATTAGGCTCTATATTTCAAGGGGCGCTTAAGGTACAATTTGTGCATGTATGTGTGTGTTTGACTGAGATTTCTTGTTGTTTCTCCTGCATCTTTATTCATATCTGCTCTTGTGCATTGTTCCATGTATGTGTGTTTTCCTAGTCTTTGTCTGTTCTCATATGTGTGTGTGTGTGTGTGTGTGTGTGTGTGTGTGTGTGTGTGTGTGTGTGTATGCGCAGGGCATTCTTGTGCTTGCATGTTGCAGCACATGCTTGTCATTCAGTGTATGTGTGTGCAGCCTTATATGTATGTGCTTTCTCTGCATATGTGTGTTTGTATGTGGCACTGCCTGTCTGACTTTGCCCTTCCCTCCTGGCATCATTCCAGAGCAAAACAGCATGTGAATGGCGGCAGAAAGCGGCAGAGTTGTCACAGAGGAGCAGGAGGAGCTCCCGGCCTCTGGAGCAGTCATTCATGTGCAATACACGCACACCCGGAGTCAGAGCCACATTCAGTTTCAGCCTCTGACCTACACCACCCAGTGGCAGACTCCTCGTGCTGTTGCTCACACAAGGAGTCACAGTCACAGTCACTTCAGTGCTTCCTCGCACACGCAGTCTCCGAAGTACGGCTGTCGCCTCACACACAGTCTCTCTGCCATGACCAAGGGAGAGAAGGCAGTGCAGGGCTCTGTGGGGAAGCTCATCAAGCCCACTGAACCGCTATTCCCTAAAACTACTCAGCAGGTAAGATCACCTGTTTTGGTTCTCCTTTTGCAATGCTCTACAGGTTGTTATCATATGTAATGGCACTATTTTTAACTTACATTGCTGTAACCTTTGCGTGGACACTGGCTCAATAGTAAGACACTTAACTGAGCTGAAATTTTCAATCTCATCTGATGTGTTTGCGGCTTAGTTTGGCTGACTTCACATGATTGGATGGAAAGGGAAAAAAAGATGGAAAGTGTGATCTCTTTAGTCGCCTATCTGTTTGCGATTAATCATCTGCACTGTTTTTCTGTGAACTGTTATCCCCCAGATTGCAGATTCAATGGCTGGAAGTTGATTGTGTTCATTTTAGGAAAGCTTGTTCCCATTGATGGGATGACCTGCGTGATGATTGCTTTCTTTTGTCTGATCCTGGTGATATCACCTGAATCTGTTGATAGAGACAGTTATAATCACAGCCATAATAGGAAGAAAGACAGTGGATAGACGGTAGAGAGGGATGGCTCTCTCAGGTTTTGTAAACCCTGGTAGAGTGAGTCTCTGTCATTTTTTGTTTTGTCTTCCATTATTTAGATTAAACGTATGAAAGTGACATGGTGATGCCACTAGTGTGTGATAAGTCTGTTAAGTGGCCAAGCCTCTTGTGTGTCAGAAGGGGTATTTAATCCGTGTACCAGGTGAGGTACAAGATGCTGTGTCCTCAGATCAATGCTGCTCATATGGATGTGGCCTGACATACAGAGAACCAACCCACATGGTGTATGGTCCCTTTAGGAAGGTAGATACCACATTATGCAGACAGCATTACAAAGGCTTCTGTAATGCAATACCAACGCAGTTAGTCACACATTTTCTGTTTTTCTAAAATAGCTCAGGGTCCCCATTAAACAGCATTATATTGCACAATCTAATCTAATCTAACCAGTTTTGCAACAGTCTCATCGCTGCCAAACCTCTATCTGGTATACAGTGGGTTTTCGTTTTTGTTTGTTTTTTTTTTTTACTTTTAATCCTTTAAGTTGGGTTTGACACCTGGGATTTTAAATTTGAGTTGTTTTACTGATGCCCACAGAACCTGATTGACATGAACACTGTAAAACATAAATCCCCCTGCTACCATAAAGAATTTGAATTAAATGACATAAAACTTGAATGATTTGTTTAGCTCATTAGCTAATGTAATGTATAACTAACTGAGTTAAGTTCATTGAACTTAAGCAAAGAAGCTCAATAAAGTCATTTTATAGGCAGATTTGCTTTGATGTTAACTTAAGTCACTTTGCACAAAAAAATTGAGTCAAAATGTAGGAAATTAAAAGTGGAACTATAGAAAATAAAGTTTTTAAGCTTAGCTTAGTTGGAAATATAGGTTTATCAAAAAAACAAAAAACAAAATGTGACAAAGTGCAAATATGGCAGCTGACAAAAACATCAGATCTGTGAATAACTGTGACCTTTCTCAACACAATACATGGAGTAAACATAAATGACACATTTCTATCATGAGTTTCAAATTGTCATTGGTTTGAGGTCTTACTAGGGTTCTATTAATTACATCCCCTCTTTGCACTCTCTTCAGTAGTTTAACAGCACCAAGCTGGTGAATTAAGACCAACAACTCCTTATCTCAACGTGCCAAATTTATAATATACCCATCAACAGTAACGAATAGAAGCAAATGTTACTTTGCATGGTCTTTTGCAGATTTTCTGGAAATTGATTTAAAACTTAGTATAGTATGGAAACAAGTGTTAAGAATCTATTTTTATACAATCTTTCTTTATGGTTAGCATTGTTTTCATTAAAATCAGAGGAAACCATCATAACTTAACATGTATTAAAGCCACACAGCAAGTTTTTGTCATTTATTCTCTCTTTAAACAAGGGACTAGACAGTTTTAACCCCCAAACAATGCATGCTGGGAAGTCTGCTAATATGCTACTGTTTCTTAAAAAATTTAGACCCAGTTCTGTGAGCAAAAGAAAACTAGAACTTTTACATTAACCTTACTTGAAATTGATAAAACTTATACAGTACATTTACATTTAATGTTGAAAGATTAATTTATTTCCTTGACATGTTTCAATTGAATTCCATTTTTCTCTGAAATATGAGGACCACAAAAATAATTTTAAAGTTTTATGTTTGATACATGTCCAATGAAAATGCCTGACTGGGGCATAACAGATGAAAGACTTTACTCTCGTTGTGAATGAGACAAAATGATAGATCCATAGTCAGTAATGGGTAAATTATTGGCTATATGGCTAATTCCACACAAATGGAATTTGGGAATCCATCACAAAAGCATTTCTAACAGAGCTTTGTCACTCTGATGACATCCATGTGGTGCATTTTTTTTTAGGAGAATGAATAAATGACAGGCTATAAATTCTGTACAGCATCAGATCTCAGATTTTGGAGTGACTCCCAGTGAGTTTAGCCAGTGTCAGCAAGCTACTGTTGACATTTTAACGGCTTGCTGCCATCACTGCCGTAATCAGACTTTCCTTTCATACTCATAATTCATAATCTGATTTCTGACAAAGCTACTAGTGTTGACTAGTATTATTAGAAACATTATTATGACCTTGATACCAAGAATTGTCAGAAAATCCTCAACTGAATAAAGATTCTTAACATTTTACCAGCTTAATTTTAGCACGCAAACATTGAGTGTGCGCATCTTATTTGAAAAATGCAGCTTAGCTGGCTTTGGAGTTTTTTTCCTCCGTTCTCAGAAATACAATTATCCTCAAAACTGATTTAAATTACTTATGGTGCAGTTCAGGTATTTTAAATTGTCTTCTCCTCATCAGGTAAGGATTCATTGACTTTAGTGATTAGTCTTATCTGTCCCTTTTCCTTGCACCCTGAACTATGCACATGCTCACTTTACTTTAGGCCAGTGTTTCTATATAAGTATATGTGCATTATGAGGTTTAGTTTGTGCATCGAGACAAAAGTAGACAGGATATCCTGTTTATCCTCTTTGATGATAAGAATCCAGTAATGAAAGATTGAGAGTAAGAGTTAGGAGGGAAAGAATAAGTGTTTTGAATGAAAGCGAGAGATAGAATAGCACTGGGTGCACAGAGTACTTTTGCACATCATCAGTTAAGCGGCATTCTCCAGACACCAAAGACTTTGATTTTTTTTCTCTCCAATTAGATGTAATTGCAGTGAGAGTGGAAGAAGAGAGAGTTTTGAAGTCTGAACCACCACACAGCCTTTACTTACCTCTGACCCGCTTGTCTCACGATTGAATAATTACACACCGCCCTCCTGGTAATTGTCATTCTCGAACCTCTCCATGTTTTGATGGGGCGAAAAAAGGAGGAAGAGAAAACGCAAGCTGGATAATAACAGTGTGTCGGTCGCGGCTGTGGTTACTTTGGTGTTTTCCATCTTTCATAAAGCTCTGAGGGGAGCAGCTGCTGGCCTAGCCTTGGCCACTGGATGTAGAGTGACACTATTCTCTGTATGTGTGTCTGACAACAAAGGTTGTACAGAAGGGGGAAAGAGGCAAAAGTTGATATGTGTGTGCACGTCCTCCGAGACAGTTGTAAATATCCGGCTCCCTAGACTGTGGTGTCTTGGCTTATTCATGTGAAGATGAAAGCCTGCCCTTCACACTACACACACAAATGCACCAATACACAAATGCACACACAAGGTTTGATGGCTTTAGCAGCACATGGTGAGGAGAGACAGAGCCGTGGATGACTCCTTGGGTTCTTCCTCCTCCACGTGCCTCAGTGTCTGCACCGATAGACCACAATGCAAACAGACGGAATAGGGTCTCCTTGTGATCCTCTGTTTTAAACACACACACACACACACACACACACACACACACACACACACATGCACACAAACGCACACACACGCGCACACAAACACACACGCGTACACAAACACACACACACACACACAAATAGGCACACACACTTACAGCTTCTAGTTGGGAGAAGTTTTTGTGTGTTTTCTAGGGAGTGGATTTCATGAAATACCAGATTTATCGCTGTGTACACATCTTCCACATACACCATAGCAATAATAGTCGTACCATGTGATGTGGCAGCACCTTAGCAACTACCAGACTTTTCTTTACATTTATATTCCACTGAATCACTGAACTGTCAAACATTGAAGATGGGAACAGAATGTTATTTTTGGAGTGTTTTAAATAGAATTCGAAAGGGTTCGGATCTTGAATGACTACTGGATTCACTATTTGTGAGTCATTAGTCCTTTCTCGTGGCCTAATTTATCTTAAACTGACACACCTAAGTTCACGCTGGTGTGTCTGGGAAGAAGTTTTTAGTCTAAGTGCTTACAGTTTAAGAAAGTTTAGTTCAAGAAAGTAATGTCGGTTGGAATTGCAGGAGTTTCAGTTTAAAAGACCATATTCAGTTACAGTGTGTCTAGTGGTCTGTTGATATGTATGTATTTTTAGATTGTGTAACAGAAACCTACGGTTTATCACATTAAGACTGAATCATCCATGTGTATTGGCTAACAGAATGACACTTTATTTATTCACAATCCTGACTTCCTTTTTTCAGGAAGAAGTCAGTTGAAAAGGAATAATAGGTAATAAATGTGTATTGACTATGATGTTAATGTATATAACGTCTATTGACGTTAGCCTTGATTGTATGGTGGTTCTATGGTTATGTGACGGTGTGACAATTTGTGCCCATAAATACATAAAAGATTGGGAAGCAGTGACCTTACAGTTAGTTTATACTCCAACAGTGAACAGTATGTTATTAATTTAGTGTCACCAATCATTTTACAGTGGTTGGCATCTTTTATTTCACATATTTTAAATTTCCCACCTGGAATGAATCTCTTCATAAGAATGCTAGAAGTGCAGAGAAGTTAATTTGGTCATTAGCATCCTGACCTACAATGACACCATTACCCTATTAAGTTTTTTTTCCCTCCCTTGTCGCTTCTCTTTTCACAGACTGACTTGAACCAGAAGTTGTCATTATGCAGTAAGCTGTGCTTCGCGATTGGCGGTGCACCCAAGGAAGTGGCTGCCAGCGCCACAGCCTTCTTCCTGCAAATCTACCTGCTTGATGTCGCCCAGGTAAATTTTTTCGGTTACAAAGAGAACAAGATGGTGTAGTAGAGTGTGTGTGGCCCCCATATATGCATAAACCTGTATTGTAGTGTTGTGCCTGCAAGAGTTTAAACACCAGTCTGTCCCTGTTCTGCTCTGCAGATCACCGCTTTCCAGGCATCCATGGTGCTGTTCATTGGTAAAGCCTGGGGTGCAGTGACTGACCCTATTGTTGGTTTCTTCATCACTAAGAGCGGATGGACCAAGATTGGAAGACTCATGCCTTGGTGAGCTCACTGCACACACTACGAAGGAAACTCCTGTATTTCTTCATCATTACTATTTCTCATGCTCTAATTCCTGTATTTCTTTCATTTTGTTTTCTAATTCCATTACTTAACCTTTCAATGTTTCATTTAAATTTACATTTTATGTTGGCTCAAAGGCAGAACTAAATAGTACTGACAAAATTCGATTCAAAACATCTGACTGCACCCAAATAATGATAATAAGTCAGTATTTCAGGGAAAGACTATTATTGTTTTCAGGTTATTGACACAAAAGAAAATTATGAGAATTGACCGTTCAGCTGCAATTTGAAATGAATCCTCAAAATTGTATTGTTTAACTGTAATGTAGCCTTTAAGACCAGAAAAGGATGACATTTAATAACTTATAATAATCAGAATAAAGGTGGCATGTTGGGGATGTTGCTCAGCTCTAAGGACCCTCTGAAAATTGAATATATGTTTATTTATTCATCTAAGATAATAACCTCAGGCAAAATTATTTTCCTCTCCTTTGTCAACCCATTGTTAAGTTCACTGTTGACCTACAGCTTGGCTTGCATAAAGGGGTTGTAGTTTGTTAACAGATTACAAAAAATCCTTTGGTTCACCCCCACTCCCTCAGACACAATTATGGCTCCCACATGATGCTAATGTTTGTGCAAAAACTAAACAATAACAAGCAGTGTGCTAGAGTTTCGATTGGTTTCGAAATTGTTCTCAGCCTGCGCCTCTCACCTGAGGATTGCTCAGCATAAAAACCATTGTGCATTAATTACACTGTTCCCATCGCTCCCTCTGGTGAGCTAAACATAATGTTTGAGACAAGGGCGTGGGCCTTTTTTTGCTGTTGATGGCTGACAAAAATTTTGTAGCCAAGAAAGTTAATCAGCATTCCTTCACGAATCATCTGCTACCGTGTGGCTGGGTGACATTTTATTATATTTATGCAACACCTCATCTCACTTTTGGGCATCATCCATCTTTCTTTTTTTTTTTGAAAGATGTTTCCTGGTATCTCATGTGCTTTAAGAGCAAGTCTAGCTTGAGACTATAATTGTGGCTTATATCTAGCTATGATAATCATTTCCATGAATCAACATTTTCAAAGATGATTTTTATAATTGGCTCTGTGTGTTCATGTGCAGGATATGTCTTTTGAACAAACTAGTGTGTTCAAAGCCAATATCTAATGCCTACTGCATTAGAAACCATAGATTACACACAGGCTGACAGTGCTGGAGGGGACCAAGTCTGCGGTGGCTAGCCAGCCACGCTCAGTAGCAGACAGACGCTGATGGCTGTTAAAGCAGCTTTGATTACCCACGGGAAGCTTTAGATGTGTGTGTGTTCTTGCTTGTGTTTATCCCCGTGAATACTTTGTGTGGTATTTGTGGGTATTTTAAATGGGTTTCCTTCAGTGTTTGTGAGGAGAGTGCAAGCTACTCCCTTAGTCTTTTCCCTGTTTGGAAAGTCCCCTCTACCCATCCAACAGGAAGTGCTTTTCCTTGTCTGACTGTCACTTCCAAAGTGAGATACAAAGTGATTTGTATCTTTGCCCTGAGTTCTTTTGGGTGAAGTCATTTTGGCCCAACATGCACCCTTGGGTGTTGAAATGTTTATTATTCTGTGATTGCAGTGGGGCACCATCCTGATGGCAAGAAGAACCTTTAGAAAGATTGTCCAAGTTAATGACAGATTATGTGATAGTGTGGGTATATAAGCAGTGGAAGTGCCCCTTTACTTAAATAAACGTAAAAGAAAAGAATACTTCATTATCCTGCATTTAAAGTAAGAAATATTACCAGTAAAAGTATGATATGTGAAGTTTTGCTTCATTATACTGTTTTCACCTTTTGGAATTTTCCTGTAATAGTTTCTTAAAAAAGATAATGTTGGAGAATTTCCCCTCCTTAGGTGTCTAAGACCTATTAACAGCGACCCCCCTTAGAACCTGCTTTTTCAGTAGGGGTCAGAAGCCAACAAAGTCGGGAACCACTCAATTAATCTTGAACAATTTTAAATAATAGAATTTTTTTTATGATTTATAATATGTTTTTAAATTTATAATCATAAAGAGGAGATGCACTGATTGCTCACATCAAAGTTTGTTTATTGGTCTTGGGGAGTACCACTGCACCTGTGGCTCCAGAGGCATTTGCATTCTGGGTATTGCAGGCACCAGTTTTGACAAAGAAGGAAACTGTGTGGAATATAAAAGACTGTGTGACTTGTTTTATTGCACTGAGTGTGGCCTTTGCTCTTTTGATTTGGAAAGTAGTAACCAAAGCTGTGAAATTGACCCATGCATTGTAGTGGAGTAGAAGCAGCATAAAATGTAAGAATTCAAGTAGAGTAGCAAGTGTCTTAAGTGAAGTGTACTTACCACCAAAAAGCTAAACCTTCACCTTCTGGACCTCTTATAATTTCCTCTTTTCCACTGCACATCATTGAATTAACTTGCTGAAAGTTTTCCCGAATAAGTCAGTGAGGAGAGAAAGTTCCTTCCTCCTATTAACGTGCTCTGGCTTAATTTAGAGAGTGCAAATTATCGGGACAGGTGTGAATGTGTATTCATACATCCCTGATGTGTGAGAAAATGTGCAAGTGTTTTTTGCACATGCCTTTGTTGCTCTCCCTAAACACAGTCATCTTGCAGGAACATTCTAACTGTCCTATTCACCCCGGCCCCGGGGCCCTTTCATTGCTCCCATGACCAAGCGGTCAATACTGCAGCACCAGCGTTGTCAGCCGCCTTTGTTTAACCAAACAATCAGGAGGAGAGTGAGGTGGGTGGGCTGGACGATGCTAGAAATGACCGTAACTGGCCTCTCTCTACCTCTTTCTCCCACTTTCTCTCTTTATAATTCACAGTGTCAGAGCAGGTCAGAGGTCAGAGCAACTGTGAGTTTTGTCACAGTCACCTAAATTCCATCGGTGCCTTTTTTCCTACCTGTAGATGTGCTGGCATTACAACTGTTCCTGGCTCTGGACCGCATGACAAACAAACTCCATTTGCTCTTTACAGGAAAGGGAAGGGAGGGTGGATGATTTATTGCTGTTTGCAGACATGTCATACTGTAGATCATCCATAATATTCCCTTTTTCCCTTTTTTTGAAACACACAGCTGTTCACTTTAACCATAATGACACACACCGGTTGTTTACTTATGAATTATACATGGCCCACATACTGTATTGCTCCAAGTTCTGAGAAAAACACAACACAGCAAAATTGCTTCATGCTGCGTCTGCTTGAGTGTGTTCAGTATATTTGTGTGTGTGTGTGTGTGTGTGTGTGTGTGTGTGTGTGTGTGTTTCATTGATATGGGTGGGTTTGGGATATTGTGGTATTTCCCTGCCTGCCTGTCCCTCCCAGGACAGATTCTTATCATACTTATTACAACATCATCATTGAGCATTCAGCTTAGTACTACTGTAATCTGCCAGAAATATGGCCTGATTTCAATCCTGCTTTGAAAATTACATAACACTACCACTGTCATCCCTATTGGTGGCTGCTTTTAGAAAGCTTAGGACCATAAATATAAGTCAGATAATTGTAATTTTTCAATAGATTTTTCAGGATAAGAAAAATGTGGGAAAACTGTATAATTTTTTGTTCCCTTTCCACC
>CM029133.1:4522500-4567500 GCA_016859345.1 Istiophorus platypterus | reverse complement strand
GCTGGGCTTCAAGTCCATATTTAGCTGAAGTCTTAGTCTTTACTCTGGTTAAAAATAGAGAAGTCTTATTAAGACTGGAGGAAAGTATCACAGTGCTAGTTTGTAGTCAGGAGTGCATCTTTGTAGTCACCAGAATCTTGGAAAATAAAAAGGTAAAGCACTGACATGAATTGCCAAAATGATATGCCTCAAAGTATTTTTAGTCTTTATTAAGACTTACACTACTAAAATGCAATACCATTGCAATACAAGGAGTACCTCAACACTGGAATCACAGCTCCCTTTAATTTTATTAGCAACATTTTGACCAACTACATGTGTTCCTTGAGCAAATACCCATGTGAAGGTACTAAAAAATATATAGCAAAATGACTAATGACTTAGTGACCAGTGAAATAATCATCTTATCACATCAAAGTGTCCATATATCAAGAGGAGTCTAAAGTATTATCACTGATATGTATACAAGTACACAAAGGAGTGTTGTACAAAGTTTCAATCGACTGTTCACCATAGACACAATAAGAATACTAAAACTCTCTACAAGATCAACAGAATGACATATTATTATTCAAACTAAGTTTTTATTAATATTCATTTTAAAAAAAATAAAATGGGCTATATTTCCAAACTGAGGTAGACTAACTTGTTGAGATTGATGTCTTTGCCCTCTTCATGGGCTTCAACCAGCTGCTTGATAACATCTGCGATGGTCATCATCATCAGTTCAGCTCGGCTGAGGTCAGCTGGCAAAGACCAAGAATCAATAAAGTGACATTAATTATATCTGACAAGAAATTCCCTGACTTGGTTGTAATTTTATGGTATTCAAAAAAAAAAAAAATCTGAATTTAAAAATTGTAAGCATGGCTAAATTTGTTTAGCCTAAATTTGTTTAGCCATGTCCACTTTCAAAATTGAATAAAATAACTGAATGAAATAAAGCTGCACTGGGTGTTCATAGCATGAACGATCTGCTTTTAACACCACAGAATTAATAAACGGAATAAAAACAGCGTTATGTCACCGACATGTTGCAAGACGGAGGTGGAGGAGACTTGCAGTTAGCATTAGCAACAAGCTACAGCCTGCTTGACTATTTTAGAAAGCAATTTCAGATATCATAAGCCCTTTGTAACACACTCACTCTTTCTCTTTGGCTTCCCCATGGCTTCCTATAAACAAACAGTCCGATTCGGACGAGTGACTGCTGGTCGGAGGGTCAACGTCTAGTTAATAAACCCGAGAAAACTGTCCCAAAATTATTAAAAAATCCAATGCTGCGTCCAAACACGGCTCCCGTCGTAAGGCGGTTACACCTGTCGTGAAATAGCGCAAAAGCGCCTGTATCGTCCCGAGCTGACGTTTATTGAAGTTAGTAAAAAGGTTCCAGGACCGAAACAGTTGGACGTTTTCATCACCGCCGCGTCGGTTTAATCGGCTCTAAATGCTGATGTTTAATAATGTTCCACCGACATGTTCTCGACGAACCTCCTCGAAAGAAAAGCAGGAGGTTCTTTAAACGCTCTGGCTCCTCAGGGTGGCGCCGGTTCCCCGTTTATAAGCCAGTCGCGGAGCGGAGCTTGTGGAAGTTGAAGCTCAGGGAAAATCTCGGGGCAAAATCCCTTTAGCTCCGAGCCGACGCCGCTCGGCCGAGTTTCAGGAAACGCGACAGGTGGACGGGTGGAGGCGATGAGCTCCGGGCCGCCCTCGGGTGTCGGGCTTGTTTTTCTATAACTTTTAGACACACGACGACGCTCCCGGAGCGCACCGTGCCGGGGTCGGTCACAGTTAACGGCGGCCGCCATGGAGATGAGTGAGCGCTTGTTCCGCCGCGTCTCTCCCGGCGCCAGCTCTCTTTAGCCGCCGCGAGTGCTTCAAGGTGCCTGCGGGATCGGACGGGGAAACGACTGCGCACTCGCCCAAACGGTGAGTTAACAGCGCCCAACAGCGTGGCCTCTGCTTTAGCTTGTCGTTTTTAATTGGTAGTTTTAAAAGCTGCTTTGAGGTTTAAGCATAAATGTTGTAATAGTAGGCAGGAGTCCGTCGCTCGCTGGGTTTATTTATAGAGACACTGTATCTCACGCAATTAAGCCGTGGCAGAATTAATGGGTGCGTTCACGTGTAATTCGTTACAAACGTGGAATGACTTGTTTTACTCGTGTCAGTCTCATTCATTTGCCACAGATCAAGCGGCGCCATGGACGACAACAGCCTCGGTGACTCCAATGTAAAGGTCGCTGTGCGTGTGAGGCCGATGAACCGGAGAGGTGAGCAGCAGCACGGCGGAGAAATCCTGCGACACCTTGAGCTGCCGTGACTCGGGCCATGCAGAAAATTAATTGTCTGTTTTTGCAAGAGTCAAACAAAGGATTTTGCAACTAGAGACCGTCTTGCGTTGTGTTGACTCTGCGACCCATGAGGACTCAGTAGTAATTACTATATTATTGAAATGCGTCCTGCAAAGCTTTGGGCCCTTTTCAGGAGGGTGTTCAGTTTCACCTCATGTCTTAGAGGAGGGGAGTGATGGAGCTGGGCTTCAGTGACCCTCGACTTGAAACCAATGTGGGCCAGTGGCGTAAGATGGTGGTGGCGGCGGTGATGGGGGTGATGGGGGTGATGGGGGGCTCACTACCCATCTTTGAACGTGGATTTCATTTTTCATCTCAGCTACACACCTGTAAAGATTTGTGACTGTGATTTGCAAGGTTGTGAAGCTATCACAGTGACAAAATCTGTATGAAGACACACAGATATATCAACACCACACCAGAGTTCTCAACACCCAGAGGACCCCCCCCCCCACACACACACACACCAGGTGGACAGCTATTCCAGCCATGCTGTTGCAACTGGTAACAGCTCTGTCCACCTCCCCAAAAGCAACTTATCAACTCTGCAGCATATAATATCTTTTTTGGCCATGGCTAGTTTGTAGTGGACTGTAATGCACATACACAGACATGTCTAATGAATTGTCACTGGCCTAAATACCTTTATGAAATCTAAGCAGGCATGAAATGTCAGCTAAGAGACTCTTGTCTTGCTGAACAGCAACACCAAAAAATGACTGACCTTTAATTTCATATATTACGATTTAAATTGGCTTTCCTCAGACTTTTTAAAAGTCTGAACATTCCTATCAAAAGTAAGTGTAGTGTTGCGAAAAACTTGACATATTTTCTAGCTCTGATAGGAAGTTCCATTGCTTTCCTTGGCTTTAAAACCTTCTACTGTAGGTAGAAATGAGGAAGAGATGGTATGACCCTTCTTTTCTTTACCATGTGCTCAGGATGTAGTAAATGGGTCATAATGTTTGCACAGTTGATTCTTGGATGAATCATCATTGATAAAACTATTTCCTTTTTCTCAATCTTGCCCTGTCATGAGGAAATGGCACTCACAGCGTATGCCACTTGTTATTCTGCAATCAGCGTTGTGTCAGTAACTACTACTGAGAGTTATGATGGCCAATGCATACATGCTATTTAAACTATTTAAAAAGTACACCATGATGATTAGAGAGCTGATTTGCAAAAGTGCCTTTCTTATTGTATATTTCACATATTTTTTTAGGTCCAAAAAATTACAACATTACAATCAGTCAACAGTCTTTTGGTGATTGCTAGAAGAAGCATCATTTTTGATTTTATAATTAAAAATACATTATTGTTCTCCTTGTCTTCTGTTTCAATCCAGAAAAAGATCTAAAAACAAAATGTGTGGTGGAGATGGAGGGGAATCAGACATTTCTGCATGCAGCCATGACCAATATGAACAAAGGAGACCCCCGGTAGGATGCAGAATTTCACACACTACTTCATCATGTCATCAGTCATCAGTGCAATGCAAAACCATTCCATTATTGAAAGTTGAGTCATTTTACTGTTTACTGTTGTTTTTTTCTGCTTCCACCATTGCAGGCGCTAATCTTCCTTTGGTCTTGGGCTACCCAGGATAATGAATAGCCACAATATTTGTTCAGCTTTTTTCTCTTATTCATGAAACATTTGTAGGTGATTATAGCAGAGCTGTGGAATGTTTAACACTAGCTCAACTTTAAGACTAGTACTATGGGAATTCACTTAACTTTAAAATTCCATTAATTCTGGTAAGGGACAAGTAATGACTTGTAAGGTTAGAAAACACAAAGTGTAGGACTTGGGAATCACTTGGTATTTAACTCAGGACTTGTTAGTCTTGACTTTGGACTTGTTAGTCTTGACTTTGGACTTGTTAGTCTTGACTTTGGACTTGTTGGTCTTGATTTTGGACTTAACTTGTCACTTACGGGTCTTAACTTGAATCAGGGCTTGGTGAACTTCCCGCGGACTTCGTAGCCAAGGCTTGAGACTTGTGAGGTGCAATACAATGACTTGGAAACAGTAGCTTGATAAGATGAAGAATAATAATATGCAAGAATAAAGTAATATTACTCCATAGTCATAGTCCTGTTTTCTTCACAGTGTGGAATGGCTAATCTGACTGTACATATACAGCCTCCACAGACTAATAGAATGGCAACAAGGAGGAACTGATACCTGTAATTGAACCCTGTTTCAGTTTTGCCTGTTCAGGGGTGTGTACACATACAGTATTTACAGTAAAAAAAAAGTTCTACTGATTTATTCCCCTCGGGATTAGTGGCAGATGAGTTCCCCATCTAGTTAGCACCCAGTTGCTTGGAAGAAGCTTTAAATATAACCCTAACCCTACCCAACCTCCTTCTACAACCTGTTTCTCCTCGCTCTTTGTTCTTCCTGCATCATTCCTCTCTTTACAAAGGGTGGGTCTGTTCCAGCTTAGTCCTGCTAGTCAAGCCATGATTTAAAGGAGTAATAAAAAAAGTAGAGAGGACAGAATTAGGATTCAGAGTCTGGATTCGGAGTTTAAGTTACAATTTATGCATTAAGATGGTGTTGAAATTTATATTTGACCTAATATTATGAAATCAGAACTCATATTTGTGCAGTATTGGTTGTGTTTAATTGAAATTGTGCCTCCTGTTATGTTAGCTGTTGATAAACCAGTCTCTCTCTTCTCCTGTAGCAGTCATAGGCAGTGAGTCATAGCAGTACAGTTAGATGGTCCCTGGAGGTTTTGGCCCTTTCTCAGAACTTTAAAGTATGAACGTTTTTTTGTGGATAGACATAGTCTCATATTTCATTGTTATCCTAAGTGTTTTTTTTGTGTGAACATATCTGTGTGTGTATTTTCTGCCCTGACACGCTTCAGCTGCAGTATGTTTCTTCTTTGGGGCTCAATGTAAACAGGTTATACGGGTTTAGTACAACACAGACAAACACTTTCATGATCTCAGAGCAGCATTGCGGTAATAAAGAAGGAGAAGAAGTAAAGTGATTTTGAGCAGCCATTAAGCGAACATTTTAACTGGAAAGCATTAGTTTCTATGTCACGGCACTCTTGATTAGTTTCAGAGCAGACTATATTCTGTTATGAGTATCTGTGCAGTATGGGCTAAAGAATTGCTTTGCGAGGAGCCACCAAGCCACCAGTGCTACAAGGTTTTGCTCAGTCAGCTCACTACCTGACAGGTTTAAATTGCTGCAGGGGCGTGCTCATATATTACTGCACCCTTGGTCCTTCAGCCAGAAATAAAGCAAGGCCTTTCAGACCCTTTGCGATGGTAGACATTAATGAGGCCTTGTTGATGCTTTCATAATTTACGAGCCTACCAGTAGTTAGCAAGCCTGTAAACAGCTAGGAAAACTTTCATGGGTCCCATTCTACTGCATGTGCTGTAAAGAGACATTGAATTGTTTAAGGAATGTTTTTCAGCCCCTAAGAATTATGATTGGAAAATGAAACCAAAATTGTTGACTTTCGCATCTGGACTTGGCTTTTTTAAGAACTCACTTTAAAGATGTTTTTTTATCTGTTTGTGGCATTGCAAATGTTTGCTTGCTTCATATCCTAGCTTTGAGAACTGCTATACACAGTATCTGTAATACTCAGAAAAAGAGATGCGTATAATTTAACCACATAAATCTGGGTTCGCCTAGTTTAATAGGATATCCCATATAGGCAAGTCATAGACTTGCTGACCTACCTTTCTCCTCCCTCTCTTTTAGTGACTCCTTGGAGCTATGAGGCTCTGTGAGTTATCTCAGGAATGTCCTTGCCAGTCCAGGAGAGGACAGGACTTAATGTTGTTCTTTCATGCACCAGCCAAATCTCACATAGGGAGGCCTTGTTTCATAACAGCTCTCTCATTTTTATGGCTATTTGCAGCTTTTTTAACCCCAAACTGATATATCTGCCTGAGTGAAGACTGTGTGTCTTGATGTATGTATGGTACCATGCTTCAAAAATTGGGGCTTCCTAGGAGATTGGGTAACTATGTTTAGGAATAATCTATTTCAACTTAACAAACACAACTATGCCACCACAGTTTCTCATACACACAGATCTTTGGAAGGTCATCCAAAATAGATTTAGCAAAAAGACTTAGTTTTTTCCATTTAATTTTTCTTTCTTCTCCACAACTGTGTGGAAATGTTTTTGAAAATGCAGATTGCTTTAAAACTCTGCCAGAATGGTGCATTTATATGCAATGGTGAGTAAGTAGATGGTAGTATTGAGTGCAGTTTGAGCCTCAACCTTCAGTGGGTGATCACCATAGCTAAATTTTCAACTTGTGCTAAACATAGCAACAAAGGAAATTGGTAATCAGTTTTCTTTTGTAATTTGGTATTTGACTTTATTCTAGCTGATATACAGCTCCCTTCTTTGGAGCAGTTTTGTAGTACTACGTTGTGGTCAGATGTCCTTGCTAGTGGACTAGCATCACCCTGAATGCTTGACAACCTCTGCAATCATTTGGCTAAAGTATGACTTTCAGAAAATAATTCACATAATGAGCAGAGAAGAGAGCAGTTAACATCCAAAAACAGATTTAAATTTGCTATAACTGATACCCTGACCACTTTAGGGCAAAGGAAAAAAACATAGCACAACATATCACCTCAAATATATATCGCAAACCTGTAAGAAAATAGTAGCCTACACATCCAGTAGACACGGGACAACATTGTCTTTCATTTGGGGTCACCGAAAATTAAAAGTCACGATAGTGCTCAGAGTAAACTAGAACAGTAAAGCTGTGGGCTGGAAAACCAAAACAATGAGAAATTATGAGATATATGAAATATTGATTATAGCCACTTTAAACCCTTAACTTACATATATAACAGAATCTTATTCTTACAGGCACACTCAAAAATTCTGGTTTCATCTGTGGTGCATAAAGAGGGCACAACTTGTTCAATAACTATGATGCGAGACATCAGTCAAAGTGTCCTAGATTTGAAGGACAATACAAGGTTTAATGTCCATTTTAACCTTGACATGTAATAAATATAATCATAAAACCACATAATACAGTATTTTATGCATTGAACCGAACTTAACCCAAACCATAACCCTAACCCCTCATGTTAAACTGGATTAGACTCTTGGTCTAGTATGAAAGTTACATGTGATTGAAAACACCATGGAGCTGCACTGGAACATAGAACATGTTTTAATAAAGTTTGACATTTGTTTGCTGGCATGTGTTGACCTGTTTGTTGACTGATGCATGGGATAATATTGCTGTCTGCTCTGGGATAAATCAAAAACGCAGTGACTTTGTTGTAATGTGCTCTGGTAAGAATGCAGCAATTTAGGCTTGGCCTGTATGTCAGCAGCGCTAGGAGACTAGGAGGTTTTTAGTGCTACTGAAGGTCACATTCCCCACTTGCTTCACAATGAACCAAAGAGGATTAGTTACCTTGACAGATGTTTAGGCTTCACTATGATTAAAAACCTTCGACTACCTATCCTTGAAACTCTCCCCTCTTACTCCACTGACTTTGACCTGGGTTGACTTTTTGCTAGCACTGCTGTTCATACACTATAGATTTGTTTGTTTTACTATTCTGCAACAAAACAGCTAGCGCACAACAAGTGTCTGCTTAAAAACAGGATGTCACAGCCTTGATATTTCCGTCCCCATCCAGAGAGACATGCAGCACATGAGCAGGCTGGAGCAATATGGAAGGGACATTCATGTGACAGTTCAGTATTTCAGCAAAGCATGGAATAGATACCTGATTTTAATTTGTGTGTCTTAATATTAAAGAACCCCCCCCCCGACTCTAATGAAGTCAAGAGCAAAATTTAAACCAGTTTTGTTTTTTTGTTTTTTTTAACCATAACCCCTGAGAAATGAATGCCTGCCCACAAGCCCTCATGACACACTGCATATGAACTAGTTCATATTCAACTAGTTTATGTTCAACTAGTTTCTCTCCTCGCAGTTTGCCTCCTTTAATTAGTTATAAGGGGAAGCCTAAAGGAAGAAAACTATGAAGTCTCTCAGAAGAGACCATCAACATCACATTGGACTTTAGGAAACTACAAAAGGCATTTCCCAAACTGTTGATCAAAATAATGAATTGAGTAAATCATTGTAATTTTTAAAGTTAATGGAAATCATTTTCGTTGCAGCTGTGCCATCTACTAAAATTAGCTTGTGACCCCACATGGGAAAGAAATGGTCCATAGGTTAGCAGAGTTTACTTTGTTTTGTTCATAATCTTGGAGAGTGCTTCATAACTGGTCCAGAATGTCAGATGAACACACATTATTCATTTTGCTAGTGTGTGTAGCCCTATGAGGAATATTTTCACGTTCTTGTCCTGGCAAGTTTACCTACTATGTTTCCTCTGATGTATGCACTGATCAGCATGTATACATTTCACCTGTCTGTCTGTCTGTCTGTCTGTCTGCCTATCTATGTGTGTGTGTATATATGTATGTATATGTGTGTGTGTATATATGTATGTGTATGTGTGTGTGTGTGTGTGTGCGTGCGTCAATTCACACACACACACATACCATTCAGCCACAGCATTAAAACTGATAACGGGTTTCAATTTGTGACTGTTTGATGTAAATCCACAAGGCTATGATAGATAAATTTGTTCATTTTATCGCCAATCATTGACTATGACATTTTAATTTTTTCTCTCTTCTGTCCTCAGGAATCAGCCAAAAGTAAGTGTTAAGTTAAACTTTGATTTAAAATTATATATTTAGGTGATTTAATGCCCCTTCTAGATAATAATGATATGTATTGGTTTTATGTGTAAAGTTAGACTCTTCTACTATGTGTGTTTTCTTTTCAGGTTTTTGCCTATGATTACTGTTTCTGGTCCATGGATGAATCTCAAAAAGACAAGTTTGCAGGTTAGGACATTTCCACAGTGGCAGTGTTTTTCCTACTCGACTTGATTTGATGATGTCTATTTTTAGCTCATTTCTAAGTTCACTGCTTTGTGAGTAATTTCGCAAACATATCTCCTCACAGAATTTCGATATATTGATATTTTTAACTATTTATGGGGTTGAAGAAAGGGATTGTTTGAAAGGCAAGATGAAGACTTCAGCTGTAGTATAGTTCTGTTGCCCTGTGTATCGTAATGGAGTAGAAAGAAACAATAGCCAGGGGGTTGCTTAACAGTGTGGAGTTTTAATAATTTTGAAGCCAGATGTATTGAATCTGAATAAAATGCCTGCCATGTCTATTTTGAGATTTGAGGCTATGTATAGACAATGTGTATACACATAGAAAGTGAGGGAACAGTAAGTAATGGATATATCTGTAAGGAACCCCAGAAGTGTGTTTTTTTTTTAATTTCTGTTTTCCATAATTCTTATTTTATATATATATAGTTTTTGATTTCAGCTTGTAAAAAGCAGTACTTGGATATATATATATAAATATAAATATAAATAAATATATTAAAGTATTTATTTTCTGGCCATTATGCAGGTCAAGATGTGGTATTCCAGTGCCTTGGGGAGAGCCTACTGGTCAATGCATTCATGGGTTACAACGCCTGCATCTTTGCTTATGGACAGACAGGTAACCTTTAAACCTGCAAGTATCTATCTATCTAAATATGACTATGGAAACTGCTGTTATTATGTGATCACAAATAAGCTAAACTTGAAGGAGTATAATACAACAGACCTGCAATAAATCCTACCTTGAAAAAGATTATAATGTTACACAGTATACCAAGTTCTTGAGTTATTGTTTTGACTGCATGATCATGTCGGAAGTTGGTGGTGCAATTGGATTGTATTGCATCAAACTAAGAGGTATTTCCAGTTAGGTGAGCCAGGTCCCGGGCCCTACTATTGTGCTCATTGGCATGGCTTACTGGAACATTATGTATGTAGTGGGAATGGTCTTTTTCTTTTATATTCTGAAAGAATATTAATAGTGCTTTTTTTACGGCTTGTCCACTGAAAAAGGTCAAAATAGTATGCTAACCTTTTACAGGTGCCTTATTGAAGATGCAAACAGTTTACAGTGTGTGCAAGGTGTTTTTTGCAAGATAAAAAGACAAACTTTTTTCAGTTTATTTAAATTTACTTCTTATGCCCTAATTTTTGGTGTATTTACAATGCAGAGTTACATTGTTTGCGATGTAACCAAAAAAAGTGAAATTTATTTCACCTCCAGTATTGGTTCTTGTTTTTTACAGGTCTAACCAAGAAGGGGTCTTTATATCATAACACGGATTAAACTTAACAAACTTACCCTTATTTATCTATCCCTTTGTCTAACTGTCCCTGCCTCTCTGTGGCAAGCTCTGTTCTCTGTGTTGACATTGCTTAATGACATCATTAATAAACATTTCCATAAGGCAATGCAAGGCAATTTTTTTATATAGAACCAGACACAAGGGAATTCAGGGTGCTTTACAGAGGCATATAAATACGTTAAAGCTAGGTCACCAAGAAGAAGATAAAATCACGAGGACTATAAAATCAAGAAGACTCGAGGTTCCTTTCTTATGAAGATGCTATCAAGTTGCCTGTGATATTACTGGGGTCTTTCTACTTGCCTGGTGTTTGAGTGCACTGAAAATTATTGGATATTTGTTTTTCTTTTCTCTGCTTTTTAACTGGCTTGGCAGGCTGAAAAATAGACAATCCCACTCACAAATACAAACACAGCATGCAGGTAATGGGTTACAGGTTACAGTTGTAGGGGAGAAGCAATTCCCATTCACTTAACTAAAGTCAACATATACCTATTTAGATTACATTTTACTAAAGAAGCAGTTCCCTAATGTTTTGTTGTCAGTGTATAAAAGTACAGAATGCTATAAAGCCTACCAGAAACCAACTTAATATTCAAATGTAGACTTTGTTTTAATTATGTCTTTTTTATAAACTGAGTCTTTCTTTATTTCCAAAATTATGAACAAAATTACATCATGGCAACCATTTTACGTAATTGAGAAAAATAGAATGTACTTATGTAGAGTATGGTAAGTTAAGCTCAAATATTACATTACTGTTACCCTCTACAAAAGATTAGATATATAGGTATGTCATAAATATAAATCTGGCATTTGTAACAAACCAAACTGCTTAAAAATGGGTCAAGAATGTAGGGAGTTATGATGATTTTAATTGTGGGTAGATGTCCTGCCTCCATAGACATAATGTACGTGTCCAAGGACACTTGGCTGCCCAGTACTGATAATGGCCCTTTCAGATAAAACGTGATTTGTACTGCGCTCACTGCTGGGATCAGCACACTGTATGTAGCAAGCTTGCCAAACTGTGTGCTCTGCCTCGTGTGCGCTCTGGGTTTCAGAGCGCAGTGTTGCTATTGTCGTGTTGTGTCTGAAAGCCCCAAATAGCTGGTGTATTGATGAGCAAGATTCCGTGAGGTAATAAGGGGAAACAAAATTCAGCCTGGTTACAATTTTAAATGAGTTTTATTCAATTTAGTGATAGGAAAATGACACATTCTACACATAGTAGTTTTGTATTTTGGTTTCTTCTGACAATCATGGGATATTTAAATATAGTAGAAAGAGAAAAGAAAAGAAGTAATTAGTTAACTACTAACAATGCTGGGAATGTTTGGATTTAATTTAATATATTGTTTATTTTAGTTATTGCTTGATATTAACATTATTACAATATGAAAATGATCAGTATCAATGATATAGCTGAAATGAGCATTGGGTTTCAACCGTAGTCCTAGTGCCTGATATGAAAAATCTGGTGTCTAGCTAGCAGTAGTTTATTCATGTTACCATCTTTACAGGTCCCACTTGAAATATAAGAAACATACCAATATGCAAGCGCAACATATGAGCACTAACTAACAAGCTGGATCTTTCGAAAAACTTAAAAATGCATTGTTTTTCATCTGTAAGTATCATGTCTCAACCAACAACATATGTTCATATGATAATGAAGCTTAATTTATTGCACATTACTGTACAGACTTATGTTGCCAATAAAACTGAATCTGCTCTTTTCTGATGCATCATACCATTATTACCCTGTCTTTTGAAATTCCCTTAAAATCAGACTACAGTTAGGATTTTAACATTGCTTAGTTTATTATGTGCTCAATATTGTGAGTTCCATACAATGATTATGTGTCTCCAGGCTCTGGGAAGTCATACACCATGATGGGTTCAACAGAACAGCCTGGTCTGATCCCTCGGCTCTGCAGTTCTCTGTTCAGCAGGACTGAGCAGGAGGCCCGTGAAGGAGAGAGCTTCACTGTGGAGGTATCCTACATCGAGATTTACAATGAGAAGGTCAGAGACCTGCTCGACCCCAAAGGGTGAGGAACTTCTTTTGTCTAGTTTACTTTAAAACATGGAGTCACTTAATAGAGTAAATTTGCCCAACGCTGCACATAAAGTTTCTGGCCCCTTGATATCAGCAGGAGGAAGTTCCTCAATCAAGCTTTAATCTGCTAAAAAAAAACAACTTCTCAAACACAGATGTTGGAACACCTTGCCTGCATTTTCATACAGTGTCTGATGAATAAACTGACTTGCTCTCACTTGAATAAGTGCAAATTCGACTTTATTTAAAATGCCAATGTTGTTCAAAGTATGTATTTTAGTTTGCAGCACAGTTCTTTATTCATATGTGTGGATGATGAGATTACAGTATATCCATATCCTGTTTGCAATGTACGGGAAAGTAGGATTACAGTTTCATTTCTCATTTCTCACTTTTGTAAATTAGTTAAACTGAATAAGACTGAAGGATAAAGGATTGAAATTGTCTTTTTCTCTCTATAGAAGTCGTCAGGCGCTGAGAGTGAGAGAGCACAAAGTTTTGGGGCCTTATGTCGATGGCCTGTCACGTCTGGCTGTGGCCAGCTACAAGGTACTATTTTGCTGTCTTGCGAACATCTTTATGAACAACATTTTGGGTTCATAAGTATTTGGATAGTGACACAACTTTTGCAATTTTGCCTCTGTACATCACCACAATTTTTTTGAAATGAACAAATCAAGATGTGATTGAAATGTAGACTTTTAGTTTAGGAATAACAACTTTAATATATGTTCCAAAGAGGTGTCATATATTAGGCTGAAAAACCAAAACAAACCTATCAGACAAATGGCAGAAACTTTGAAGTGACCAAATCAACAATCTGGTTCATTCTTGAAAAGAAGGAATGGACTGGCGAGCTCAGCAACATAAAAATGGCTCGGAAGACCCCAGACCACAACTAAAGTAGACGATCACAGAATTCTTTCACACGCAAGAACAGAAAGAGCAGTTTACACTTTGCTAGACAAGATCTAAAAAAAAGCCTGCACAGTTCTGAAACAAGATTCTTTGGACAGATGAAACCAAGATTAACTTACCAGAATGATGGGAAAAGAGGATGGAGAAGAAAAGGAACCGATTATAATCCAAAGCCATCACATCATCTGTCAGACATGGTGGAGACAGTGTTATAACGTGGGCATGTGTGGCTGCCAATGGAACTGGGTCACTGGTGTTAATTAATGATGTAACTACTGATAGAAGTAGCAGGAGGAATTCTGAAGTATATAGGGCTGCACTATCTTCTCAGATTCAACCTAATGCTGCAGAACTGATAGGATGGTGCCTCATAGTACAGATGAATAATGACTACAACCATACCTGGGCTGCTTTTCAACCATGAAAGCAGCCCAGAACTTCTAAGGGCTAAGAAATGAACATGCTTCTCACTTTCTGAAGACAAAATTAAGGACAGAAAGACACACAAATAAGCAGCAGCTGAAGTTGACAGCAGTAAAGGCCTATTTAGCATCTCAAGAGAGGAAACTCAGAATTTGGTGATGTCCATGGGTCCCAGGCAGTCGTTGCAAAAGATTTTTATCCAAGTATTAAAAATAATCTTGATATTTATAATTATGTTGATTTGGAGAAAAAGGTATTTCATGATGATAATGTATTGTCTCTTTCTCTGACAGGACATTGAATCTCTGATGTCAGAGGGAAATAAATCTCGCACTGTGGCAGCGACAAACATGAATGAAGAGAGCAGCAGATCACATGCTGTGTTTAACATCATCCTCACACACACACTCATGGACCTACAGTCTGGGGCAAGAAGCACACAGGCTCATGCACAAACATAATCATCAACTACTGACACCAAGCCGGAACATAACCCTTTTACTAAGAATAATTTTGGCATTACATCAAGGATTGATTGTTAATGATAAACACTCAAAAAAACATAAAAGTAAAAACATAAAAAACATAAAATCTATAAGTACTTGTGTAAAAGGAAGCAAAAGATAATTGAAAATAAATAATTAATAATAATTAAAATAAATTAGTAGCAAGTTAAAAAGCTATTACAGGGAATTGTCAAAAAATAACAGAATAAATTTTTAAAAATCCTATTTGCAAAAACATGCATATCTTCAGATGAATAGGCAAAACTGGAAGAAAGATCCATATTATAGAACAGCAACAAATAAATCCATTAGGAGAATTGCATGACAGATGGAAGATGTGAAATTTTTTGGGGTTACTGCTATTGTTTAATGGTATAAATCTTTTGTGAGTAAAGATTCAAGTGAAAAAAGGTTTTACATAAAATGTCTGCTGTAATTAATTTGATTAAAATGGCAATACATTTCCATCACAATTTGCCAGAGCCCAGTTGACATCTTCAACTTGCTTGTTTTCTGTGACCAACACTCCAAAACACATAGATATTTAATTGACACTCATTTAACACATTGAAGAGCAGCAATAGGGAACAAAACATTAGGGAAATGCTCACATTTGAGAAGCTGAAAGCAAACCATGTTTGGCAGTTTGCTAGATGGATACTTATGGTTTAGCAACTAAATGTTGCAGCATTATGTTTCTTGCTATCTTTGTTTACCAAATATTAAACTGTTGTGTGTTCCAAATAATTAAATTTTATTAAGTTGTGTTTTATTAAGTTGACCTTAAATTACATAGTATGTTAGAAATTTGTGATAATATTTTAGTTTAGTCTAGATTAGATTTAATATAAATGAGATCAAATTGAAGCTAATCTAATAGTTAGCATTCTGCCAGTATGCCAGCACTTCCATAGCAGATCTCCATAAATAAAATAAATAGCCAATAGCTGATCTGTGACTAACAAAAATTGCAGCTTGTGTTCAACAAAGTTCTACTATACCTAGACTGGAAATGATGGATTGAATGATTTTAGAAGTAAATTTTAATGTGATGAATATGATAATATCTATGTGTTGGTGCTTTTTTTTTGTTTCAGACGAGTGGAGAGAAGGTAAGCAGGCTTAGTCTGGTGGACCTGGCAGGCAGTGAGCGGGCAGCGAAGACCGGAGCAGCAGGGGAAAGACTGAAAGAAGGGAGCAACATCAATAAGTAAGTCAACAGAAAATAAACAAATGCCACATTAGTGAAAACCTACAACCCTGAGGTTTCAATTTTTTTTTAACTTGTGGACCTAAATAAAGCTGTAATCCTCAAAATTGTATTAATGGCTGGGTTATGTTTTTTACTCTCTACGTTCACTTCTGATTTAGATTGGTTTTGATTCTGGATTTTGAGTCATTCATTTTGGTCTGTTTGAAACTTAGTTGATTTCATTAGGGACAAGAAGCTATTTCCCTCAATTATAACTGTCACAACATAACAAGTATTTCACATATTTGTACTGCACCCCTATTAGGTTTACACAAATGTTATCAGCCTTTTCAGGCCAAGATTACCTTGATGAATTTTGGTCTCTGGCGTATTTGCTCTTCTCTGTTAAATTCAGTCCCCATTATTCTTCCCTGCCTCCACTCTTTACTCCGCTCTCTGTGTCTCTTTCTCTAGATCTCTCAGTACTCTAGGTTTAGTCATCTCGGCCTTGGCTGACCAGGGAGCAGGAAAGAACAAAAACAAGTTTGTTCCATACAGAGACTCTGTGCTCACATGGCTGCTCAAGGTAGACAGATAAAATAACAGTTCTTGTTCATAGAGATTCCATCAAGGAGAATGTATTCTGTGCATCTTCAGCTTGATGTTGTACCAGTGATTGATGTGTGCTCTTCTGTATACCTCATTACCATATTTCCCAAACTGGACAGTTTTCAAAATTCTAAGGAAATACATCATGTTTTGCAGAAAACAATAACCAGTTCCTGCACTGCATAGCCATGTATACATAACAGGGCAGTAGCACAATATGAATTTATTAAATCTAACAAAACTGGACTTTGAGTAATTCATTATCGTTGTGCTTTTGTTTATTTTTCCCATAAAGTTTCAAGGCTCTGCTTATTTTCATTAGCTCTGCTCAGACAGAGAAAGGCTCCCACTAGTTTTTATATCAGTCTTTAATATGGCTCTAGATAGCATGATAATGTTTGTTAAATGTTAAACTTGTCCTAAATTATACACTTTTCACATATTTACTAATTGTTTCTCTAAAAACTCCAGTGGATTTTCTTAATTTCAAAGCGGTATGAAGTTTATCTGTGACATTTTTGTACATTCAGAGTTTTGGGTTTGGGCTTGTCACTAAGTTTAAAGCTGTATTAATATCTGCAGGACAGCCTGGGAGGGAACAGCCGCACGGCCATGATTGCCACCATCAGCCCAGCAGCGGACAATTACAATGAGACGCTTTCTACCCTGCGTTATGCCGACAGGGCGAAGAACATTATCAACCATGCCGTGGTCAATGAAGACCCTAATGCCAGGATCATCCGAGAGCTGCGAGAGGAAGTGGAGAAACTGAGGGAGCAACTCACAGAGGCTGAGGTTCAGATCCCTTTAACTTGGTTCAGCCTGTAAAAGTATGCTGAATATTATATTAAATATTGGGAATAACACAGTAACATGAGTGGATTGCAATTCAGTTTCTGTCACATTCAGTCTATGAAAGCACCAGAGCTGAAGGAACGGTTGGAGGAATCAGAGAAACTGATCCAAGAAATGACAGTGACCTGGGAGGAGAAGCTCAAGAAGACTGAGGCTGTTGCACAAGTAAGACAAACTCTCTCTCCCTCCCTCTCTCTGTGTAAAAAAAGCAAAAAAAGATTCTTTAAAAAAAAATCTATTTATATTTAAACAGAACAACATTAACCTTTTTGTCATTGTTTTGCACTCAAACAAGTGCAAACACATTTAATCATACTGAGGAGATAAAATCAAAATGTGAGGCATTGTCAGTTTATTCTTTTTCTCTTCATTTAATGTGACTTCAGCTTAAACTCTACTCCTTCAGAGTTTTATTCAGCATGGAAGTTTTGATTTGGAGTTCATGTATTAAATACATATTCCATGTCTTTCCTTTAGGAGCGTCAGAGGCAGCTGGAGAGCCTGGGTATTTCTCTGCAGTCTTCTGGAATCAGAGTGGTGGACGACAAGTGTTTCCTTGTCAACCTTAATGCTGACCCTGCTCTCAATGAGCTGCTGGTCTACTACTTGAAGGTACCAGACACACACGTACAGTCCAGTGTTCTTTCTTGTATACAGTATGTATTGGCTGACTGACATACACATTGGTACACAGATACATATATGTACACATTCTTTCGATTGAAAATACACTAATGCAAAAGTCCTCTTAGTGGCCATCTCCTCTCCTTGTCTCATTCTCAGGAGCACACGCTTGTGGGCTCTGGCAAATCACAGGACATCCAGTTGTGTGGGATGGCCATCCAAACTGAGCATTGTGTGATGGACATCACTGAAAACAATGCTGTGGTCCTCACTCCTCACCAAAATGCACGGTATGTAGCCTATCTGAGGGAGTAATGCTGAAAGTCCAGTTTGCTTCATGGTTATACAGGCTATGAATACACAGACAACCTCGCTGTAAACCATTATTTTGTTTCCTCTGAGTTTTTAACACATAAGATGGGCATATTTTTCATGTTCCAGCGAGGACTGAGAAATTCTCGCAACAGTGAAAAATAGATAGTGAAAATAATTAATTTAACGACAGCAGGTTTCTTAAAGGACGGCACCTGATGGAGTCAAAAAATTTACAGGAGTCTTTAAAAACCAAGGAGTTTACATTTAAATGTAATATTGACAGTGTTTCAAATTACTACATATAATATGTAAGGGTCGTCTGTAGTGACCAACACATACTTATCATGCTTTTCTCCACCAGATTTTCTCCACCTCTTAAGTCCTTTTTCTTACACAAAAAAGAAAATTTTTTTAGAGAACAGAAAATCGTCAGCTGAGATAGAATCATAGAATTTTAGATCAGTTGGGAGGGCAGGTAATTGTTCAAACTTTTTTATGTTAATGCCAATAAAATACCTAAGTTTCAGTACAGTTCAGTACTTCGAGGAATAATGTCATTAAAAGAAGCCAAAAGAGAAAAGTGAAAAAGGGCCCAAGTTCTCAAATGGTAAACACTGTTTGAACACAAACAGCCATACAAGTAATTGGGCCTCAACAAAATATAGTGTATATTTGTAAATTTATCTTTTAAAACAGTATCTATCCTACTGAAGAAAGTTAAAATAGACAAAATATCTGATCAAGAAAGCAGTGTAAGGTTTCATTGGGAACATTTGAATGACCACCACAATTAAGATTAAGTTCATTAAGTTACAGCAACACAGACAAACGTGTTAGAGGCAAAAATAATCCATATATGTACATGTTTAACAATGGAATTGAAAAAAATTGTCAACTCACTTCAAAACACAAACTGCACGTATATAATATAATAGCATATCACTTCCATCTGAAATAGTGTGTCTCACATTGTATAATTTCTTTTGTTTTCCCTTCTTTAGAACATGTGTGAATGGCGCTGCAGTCACCAGTCCAGTCCAGCTTCATCATGGAGACAGAATTCTGTGGGGTAACAACCACTTCTTCAGGTCTGTTTCACCTGCAGAGTGTTGAGTTGGAATTTGTATAGTGTTGTATTTCTGTCTAGGTAGCATTTATTTATGTGGTAACAAACTCTTCTTTGTTTCTCTTCTTATTTTTCACTATATGGCTCTTCCTCTTTCTCTCACTTACTCTTCTCTGCCTACATTGATGCAAAACCACCACTTACACACTCAACACAGGATTAACTTGCCCAGGTATATGGTCCATGCAGGGAGTGAGGATGAGGATGGCAGTGCTGTGATGAAAACATGTTTGAGCACCGACCGGTTGGAGATGGAACTTGATTCATCCAGTGATGTGTTGAGTGAGCTGAGCTTTAGTTACGAGTTGGCTCAAGCTGAGGTCATGATGAAGGGCATGGGCAGCAATGGTGAGTAAGACTGAACAGTCAACAAGGTGGACTCTATTAAGAAACAGAATAAATGTAGGTTCTTTTTATGTGTTACTGTCAAAGACAAGCTGGTGTGTATAAGCCAACGAGTGTCCTCACAGCACGTTTTTAGTTTAGCAATGGTGCTTAATAAATTGACAGTGCATTATTCATCATTTTTACATGGATACATATCCTGAAACTGATTGGCTGTAACATATGTACACAGACAAGTCAATCCTTAATCATTTGTTATTAAATTCTTATCTATTTTGGTTAGATTTTCTGTCTATGCAGCGGTAAACCAGTCCTTTGCAGCATTTTAAACTCTGTTGACAGTCCAGACTACAAAATGGCATTACTGCTGAATATTATAAATGTTTAAATTTTTTTTGCATAGTCAAAAAAAAAGTTGAGAAGTGGATGGAAATCTTCATCCACCTCATCTTTTTTTCTGTTCTCCTCAGCCCTCCACATCATATCCGTCTTTTGGACTTGTCACAGATAGTGATTATTGACAGCAAAATTCTGTCAGCATTCTCTTAAATTATTTAATGATTACTATCAGCAAATTCTATGAGAAGTCTGTCAATACTTTATGCTTTATGACTACCCTGCCATGTGTGAGGCTCTCAGCCCAAAGGCCATTTGTTGTGATTGAAGATATGAATCTTTAAAAATTAGTCACAGTTGTTTCTAATCAATGCTAAGAGTCTACAGCCATGCTAGCAGCTCTGTGAGGCTGATCATAGGTGCAGCGGTGCTTTGAGCTAAATTCTAACACCTTCACACTGACAATGCTAACATGCAGTTGTATAGAAGGTATAATACTGACCATGTTCACCATCTTAGTTAAGCGTGTTGGCATGTGAACATTTGCTAATTAGCACTTAAGTAGAGCTGAGGCTACAGTAATGGAATGACATTAGTTTTGTATTAAAAAAAAAAAACTGATGAGGGACATTGTATGTTGAAATGATTCACACAAAAATCGGAGCCTGTGCTCATAGTAATGAAGGAGCATTTCAGTGTATGCAGCGGTGTGGCTCAATTATGTATTTCAGTAGTTTTTGAACAACAATGAAGCTCTGCTGGGCAGAGCAATACATTATATCATTGGATATACTACTACTTTTAGTAGTAGTATAATCTAAATATTTATATCTCAAATAATTCCAAAGTGGGGTCCACGAATTGAGTATTTTCCCTTAATCCCCTACATATTCAACAATGTTCTAATTTTAGTAAAGAAGGCAGTCCTTTATCAGAGAACAGTGCTTGCCAAATTGGCGATAATGAAGTAAATACTGGACTTTTGACCAATGTGGGTGCAGTCTAGTGAACCGGTTTGAGCTTATTTTTGAGTGACTAAAGAATGACAGAATTTTCATTTTATGATGATCAATCCCTTCAGCCCTCTCATCCTTCTCAGTGAAACTGTTAAACACAAGTCACACTACTAGTCCCTATACATGAATGTAGAAAGCTGGGCCCTGCAGGTAAACTATCAATGCTACTTTTCATTTGGTAAGAAAAGGATAGAATAGTTCTTGACATTAGCTCTTCCTCTCTTCCATTCTCTTTCTCTCCCCATCCATCCATCCTGTGGCAACTCTTCCTCCTATTCCTCCTCTTCAGACCCCTTACAGTCAGTGTTACAGACCCTAGAGAGGCATTATGAGGAGGAGAAGCGCTGTGCCCTGGAGCAACAGAGGCAGATGTATGAGCAGGAACTGCAGCAGCTCCGCCAGAGACTCACCCCTGAGAAACCTTCCCATCTCCTGGATGCAGCACATCTCTCAGTCAGTACTGCTGCTGCCGCTGCTGTAATGTCACCGGTCTCCCACAAAGGCATGCGGCGGTGGAGTAAGGACAGGTGAGACATGATGCCTGTTGAGCAGTTTGTTTTTGAAAGACAGATATCCAGATACTTTTTAAAACTTGCATGGCTTTATTTGTTTGTGGTGCAGAGAGGCGATGATAACTCGCAGCTTACGGCGTCTGAGGGAGCAGATAGTTCGAGCCAACTTGCTGGCTCAGGAGGCCAGCTTCATTGCGGAGGAACTTAACAAGAGAACTGAGTACCTGGTCACTCTTCAGATACCTGCCACTAACCTGGACGCCAACAGGAAGGTAGAGGGTGTATTGAGTTAAGGAGAGGATAAAAACCTTCATATTTAACTTCTCTGGCACACAGGAGACGTTAATGTTTTTGAGGCCAACATAAATGTATTAATGCATTTTCCTCTCCCTCTCTCTCTTCATAGCGTGATGTGGTGCTGAGTGAGCCAGCCATCCAGGTCCGACGTAAGGGTAAAGGAAAGCAGATCTGGGCTCTGGAGAAGATGGAGAACAGACTGGTGGACATGAGGGAGCTCTACCAGGAGTGGAAGGACTTTGATGAAGACAACTCTGTGAGTGAAGAGTGATGAGAAACTGCTTGACATAGATATCAGATTAATTCATTAAAAATAATTCATCTTTATTAACTTGACTGTTTCTCACTTCTGTGGTTATACAGGGCTGTCAGTTGATATCCGTCAATTGACATCTGATGTCAGTTGTCAAATGTCAGTTGATATCTGTCAGAATTTATTTATCAGTAGCAGGGATGTAAAATAGGGTGAAGCAAAGATTATCCTGTTAAAACAACCTTATTTTGTTAAAGAAAAATAAGTTGAGGTTGGCCTCCAAAATTACACATGGATTTCTTGGTGGAGTCCATAGAAAGGAGTTCCATAAGACCCTGAAGTAAATAATAGGTTGATTCATTAGTCTCAAATCATTCTTACTTCTCTTTGTTTTCCCAAATCCAGGTGATGAGGTCTTATTTCAAACGTGCTGACCCGTTCTTTGATGAACAGGAGAATCATAGTCTGATCGGTGTGGCCAATGTTTTCCTGGCCTCACTGTTCTACGATGTCAAGCTGCAATATGCAGTACCCATTATCAACCAGAAGGGTGAGGTAAGAGCCCACAATGAATACACTGCTGTTAAACTCAGTTTAACATACACAGAGAAACAGATTTCAGAGTTATTGATAAAAGCTGCACAAGTCAAAATTTTATAATTACACTGGAATAAATTATTGCATATGTGAAAGTTGTCACTCATTCTGACAGGGAAATATCACCCTTCTCTGCAGTTTCCACTTGCTTTACATAGTGATATAGCCCCTTTCAACAAATTGCTTTGGTTTTAGGGCTTGCAGTTTTATGGATTTTTTTTCTCAGTACTCTAATAAGCCTTGTTCCCAACCACAGCAGGCGGCTGTTTGCTGAATAAATAAACTGTAATAAAACTAGAATGCACTAACTGTCCCAAAAAGCACAAAAGTAGAGTTTAGCTGGTGAACATAGTGGAGCATTAAGAAGCTTAGCCATAGATTTCCCTCAGGGCTTGTCAAAAAGTTAGCGGCAGTGTGAGTATTGGAATTTCATTCATAAATTGGCCAGTAACATGACAGCAAATGGATGCTAATGCTGCCCCCCATAACTGCTTTTGGTGTAAGTAAGCAACTTTTCTTGCATTTCTCAAGTACTCCGAATCCATTTAGAATATGTCTTTCTTATTTACAGGTTGTTTCTGCTGTCTCCATTGTGAAAAAATAAGTTAATGCAGGTTTAAAAAAATAATTTTAAGTACAGAAATTTGGAGAACATAACTGAACTACAAATGTTTCAAACATCTATTAATGTAGGTGTAAGTTTAGTAGATGAAAAGCAATGATCAATACCCAAAGAGCCCCAAGTGATGTCTTAATATAACTATTAGAAAGGGGAGAAAAGCAAGAAAATATTTACATATTGTAAAGTTGGAATCATCAAATACATTGTACATTTTCTATATGATATGTCTAAAAACATGGGATTTTCAAAACTGTAGGGAGTCTTCTGTCTGATTGACTGATACAATTAACTAAGAATATCAGTGGTAATTGTGTGACATGATCCATACTGGCTTCCTGCCAAAGTGACAAGTAGAAAGTAGGCCGTGTGTGTTTCTGTGTGTGGGACAGGTGGCAGGCCGGCTGCACATGGAGGTGTGGCGTGGTACAGAGGAGGAGTGTCCAGGACAGTCTGACACTCAGCTGAGCAACACAGATGGTGTTCCACAGGAACGTAAACTGGACTGTGTGGTGAGAACATGCATATGTAGCTCCATTATCCAGTCAGTTTATCATGTAAATTAGGTATAAAGCCTCGCACACTAATCTTAAACATATAATCTCTCTCCTTGAAATATAAATCTTAAACTTACACTCAGTAGCCATTGGGTACTGGATAACTGAGTCTAAAATTATCTTAAGGTATTGCCAATGGGAAAACAGTTTCAGATTAATAATGGATGAGGCAGGCAGTCAGATTGTGTCTCCTCTCTAACTTGACTTTCTCTATTCAATATGACATGTTTAATTAACTCTGGATTAACTGTATATCATGGTTAGCTATTAATTCTGTTTTCTCATGATAAAATGAAGTATCAACAAAATCGTAATCCGATACGAATTCCTATATCTAAGGCCCTTTTAAAAAGTATTACTAGAGAGAGCCAAACAACGTTTTACAGACTCCTGCCAATACACTTATAAAGTTACCTTATTAGGCACTTAAAACTGTAAAATTCACTTTATTCTATTTTGCAGCCTGTCCAAAACCTTGTTATCTTTGACTCTGAGATTTAAAAAAAAAACTAATGGAACTAGAAAACGTGCCTACACAACATACCTTCAAATTCATAGTAAATGATTTGTATCTGCCCCAAAATCTAGCCCATGCCTCCACCCAGTTAGGTGCAAATTGGTTCAGACGGTTTGAGTAATCCTGCTGTCAAGCTTAGAGAAAAACCTAAAAGCAAACAGTGACAGGTGATCATACAGTATAACCTTCTTGGTATATTGTGGTTTATTTGTTTACTTTTGTGTAATTACCTACATTTCCCTGTCTTATCTCTCTTAGGTTAAAATTCTCCAGGCCACTGGTCTTCCTCGACACCTATCCAACTTTGTCTTCTGCCAGTACCACTTCTGGGGGCTGGAGGAGCCCGTGTTCGTTGCTCCAGAGGTGATGCCGTCCAGCTCCTCATCTGCCTCGAGAGACCCTCAATGCACTGTAGTCTTCGACAGTGCCAAGGTAAACACTCTTCATGGTAAACAACAATAAAGGAAATGATAAAACAATGGTGGTGAGACAAGTGTCGGTAAAAGAAAATATCAATCCTTGTCATATTTTTGTACAGGAGTTGTCTGTGCCAGTGTCAGATGACTTTGTGGAGTTTTTGGCTGAGGGGGCTGTGGCCATTGAAGTGTACGGCCACAAACAGGCCAACCACCGCAGAAACCTGGCACTTTGGGACCTTGGAGTGATTCAAGCCAAGACCAGATCCCTCAGAGAGAGGCACAGTATCACACTCATCAAAATTCATCCAGAAGCAACATGTACACACACTTATTACCTGGACAGGAATTATTAAAGTCCACTCACTATACCTGAAGTATAGTGAAAAAAGAAACAATTATACACCAGGACAGTGCACAATGTAACTACAGCCTGGATATTTGTGATGCATGGCTAAGATGAGCTGTTTTATAAAATGTCTAAAACCTAGAATATCCCTGAACTAAAAGAAATACACAGAATTTTAGTGCTTTCTACAATATACTCTAAAGAGTATGTTTATCTTGTGCAGAAAGTGGAAGTATTGTATCTGTTACATATGAAATGCATAGTTTATTCGTTTGTCAATTACTTTGTGAAAAAATAATGTACTGTTTATTTTGTACCAATGTAAATGACAGACATCTATTGAGCTGTTTTGAAACTTGAAAAAATTAAAAAATCTGATTAAAAATAATTCAATATTTGGCATCATAGAAAATAACATCCATTGATGTGAATATACTAAATACTGAAATCATCCTAACATTAGTATCTAAAAGCAACAGGGACATAGCAATCCTGCTTTACAAAAACTAGAAATACTGTCAAAAATAAACCTTATAACAACTGCTATAATGATTGAGCTAAATTTCTGACTGAAAAAAATTCATTTTCCACTCTAAATATTGGCATCTTACTTTTTAGTGCCAGTAGAAGGCATAGAAAATTAGAAAGGAGAGAGATGCACATAATGTGTGTCTCAATATGAATAATGAAGGTATATGTCAATGTTATGTTTAGCTTAGATCCAATAGTTTTGTGTTTCCTGGCTAAACCTGCAGGTGGAGTGAGGTGACCCGTCGACTGGAGTTGTGGGTGCAGCTAATGGAGCTGAATGAGGCTGGGGAGTTCACAGCTGTAGAGGTTCTTCCTGCCAAAGACATACGTACTGGAGGAATCTTCCAACTTAGACAGGTATTGAAGATCATTGTTTGTCTGTAAATTTTAATACTATTTGTATATGTGATTTATTCATTTGAATAGGAGCTGTAATTGGAGGTTACTTTCTTTTACACTGATTATATTAACAGGTGAATTACTATCAACGGAGATTAAATTTAATTTAAATATAGTTAATGTAAATTTGTTTGTACCTCCAGGGTCAGTCCCGACGGGTCCAGGTAGAAGTGCGTTCGGTGCCGGAGTCAGGCACCATGCCCCTCATCATTGCTTCCATCCCCTCGGTGTCCATCGGAGACATTAAGCTCCGACAGATAGGTTTCTCCAGTTGCAGCAAATCGCAATGGGTGAGGAGGGAGGAAGTCTGTTATATTGATACTTGCCAGAAATTTGTAAGATGAGAAATTTTATTTTACTAAATTACCTAGATCTTCGGTTATTGTGCCTACATTGAAGGTGTGAGGATGTTGTTGAGTTTTTTTGTGCATGCCATCTTTTCCCAGACACTCCTTTCTGAATTAAATTGTACAATTTTTATAAAAAGGCTTGGGTTTTTTGATTGTGACTAACATTTTTTCTCTCAATTTAAATTTCAGGGACGGGATGAAGAAATGGACAGTTATCAAGTAAGTAGATGACCAGTAAAAAAACAGCATAATGGGTCTCAATTTGCTTATAAAAAGGCAAGTGGCTGAACTTTAGAAGTTTTTCCTCTGTGTAAACAGTAAAGGAAAATCTTTTGGCTCTTTAAAACTGATTTGAATGTGTATCTCTTCCTCTGTGTGTCTGTGTGTGTGTAGGAGATAGACCTGGAGAGGATGAGGAAACAGTGGCTGGTCGCACTTACTCAGAGGCAGGAGTATTTGGACCAGCAGCTACAGAAAATCGTTTCCAAACCAGGTAAAGCTGTTAAAACACATTCAGCCTAAGAAATGTAAGCATTTGCGAACTACCATTAGGAAACAAAGATGATAGCAGCAACATCTCCAGCCATCTATTTTCCAGTCAGTGTCCTCTTTATATGGTAACATGTCATTTCCTACCATTGCTCAATATTATGTAAGCTTTGCAAGATGAACTGAGACTTATTTTTTCCTTCTCTTACTCCTTTATTAAAATGTATTTGCCAGTGTGTTAATTTTGCAGCACTAGTACTGCTTTTCCTGACTCCTTTGTCATAACCAAGTGGCAGTGATATACTGTTCAAATAAGCATTAATATGAAGTCACAATGAAGCAAATCTAGGTTCTTTCTCAGCACTTCCAACAGTAGACCTTTGTGTGTGGGTGAATGGCATCTTTGCTATTAGTAATTATTTACAGTTTAGAACTTAATTTAGTTGTGAGGTTTTCACGGTTTGGAAGGGTCATAGCTTCAGTTTCTTACAAATAATGGGTAATTGTAGTATATAAGATATACTGTATGGAATTGGGCTGGGGAGGGGATATGGATGAATCAGTATCACAACATTAATAAGAAATTTTTCTGCCATTGATATGGCGGGATGTGAAATATTCGAGATCGGAAATAAAAGAATCAAGATAATGAATAATAGTAGTAATCTGTGTAATATCAGCATAATGATATAATGCATTATAACATATTATATCACATTAAACCTTTCCAACTCATTCAAACCTTTTTTTTCAGTTACATTTTGTGTGCAATCATTTTTTTTTAATTATTTAATAATTGATTAGAAATCTAACAGACTGATCAGAAGAAGGTGCAAAACTGTTTTTTTGTTTGTTTGATGGTGTGTTTTTGATTCTTCACCACTATGTGCTTGTACTGTAGATAAGTCAGAGGACGACGTTGAAAGGGAGTCTCAGCTGCTGGAGTGTCGTCTGACTCTCACAGAAGAACGAAACGCTGTTCTGGTACCGTCAGCTGGCAGTGGCATCCCTGGAGCACCAGCAGAAAGGTGTGTGTTGGATAACTTAAAGTAGGATCATATACCAGTGATCAAAAACCTACAGTTGGCAACTCAACAATTTAACTTTTTTACATAATAATTTTGCTAGCTGTTAATGTCAATCAACAAAATCTGCACTACATTAATGGCCCATTTACACCCACACCCAGCTGGACCTTGGTCTTTGGTCTTTTATATAACTGCTCAAATTAAAGCTAAATGGTTGACAGGCAATAATCAGCAACTTCAAGTGAAAGTCAGGTTTAGACAAAACCTTGACAACGATTTACTCTAACATTTTATCTAATATCCCGACAATCTTCTAATCATCAGATTAATTCAGTTGGATAATAAATTCTTGCTCGTTGTGGCACAGGATCGAAGAAGCTGTCAGCCCTTCTTTATCATGGACTAAGTGTTTTGTCAGTCTAGTGATTGGGCTTTTTCTTCACAGGGTTCCTGTCCCTGGAATGGAAACACACATTCCTGTCCTGTACCTGGATCTCAGTGGTTTGTTATTCTCACTGTCTTTTTTTGGTGATATCCTCTGTTCTTTTAACCATTGAACCCATTCACTTTCTGTCTTTCTTTTCCCTCCAGCTGATGATTTCCAGTCAAGTCTTTCAGCCCCAGTGGCCGGGGGGCTGGACGCGTTACTCAGTGGGGAGGATGAGGACGACTTCTTTGACCTTCACATTGTTAAACACTATGATCCAGAGGTAAGGAAACTGCGTGTATTTCTAAGATTTTCTCACTTTTATCTTGTCTCTCAATTTTCTACTGCAAATCCGATATGAGACTGTAGGTACTTGATCAAGATACAGGGGTGGAGGGAATTATTAAGCCATTAATTTTCCAATGCTTCCTAATATGGTCCAGATGAAAGTGGAGGCTTCCTGGGACTCGACGGTCCATGAGTGCCCCCAGCTGAGTCGTGTGGCATCAGCTGACCAGAGGGTCTACCTGACAGTCCGTACAGTGGTTCAGCTGAGCCACCCAGCCCACATGCAGGTCGTCCTCAGAAAACGCATCTGTGTTAATGTCATCGGGAGACAGGTGTGTGACCATGATCGATAGGAGCAAGCTGACACAATGACATGTTTTCTGTCTGCCTTTCATAATCAAGTCTACTAATAACATTAGTAGATATGAGAAAATGTTATAGTGGGTTTGTGTGGTTTGTGTGGTAGGGTTTTGCCCAAAGTCTGTTGAAGAGGATGTCTCAGCGCAGCACCATTGCCGGCTGTGGGATCACATTTGAAATCGTCTCTAACATCCCAGGGGTAAGAACTGGACCAAGAAGTAATTTGTAAAAAAGAACAATTTTAAAAATGTTATTTTTTTCATTGGAAAAACTAATGAATAACCATGAATAACTGTCATTCCACAATGCCATGCTGAGTCATTAAGTTACTGGGGTGATGATTATAGTTTTATTCCATTATTTTTGTTGTTATTGTTGATTTTTATGTTATTACGTAGGTGAAAAAAGGCAGTTCTTGAAGTTTGTTTTATGTGGGAGTTAAAGGAGTTAAGTATATCATTAGATAATGCATTTCTGAGGTGTTGCGGGCCAAGTATAATAACTTTATCCGAGTTCAATAATTGGAAGTTCCTGGTCATCCAGATCTTTATATCCCTCAGACATGCTTGAAGTTTAGCTAACTGATTGGTTTAATCAGGCTTCATTGACAGGTACAATTGGATGTTATCTTCATAACAATGGAAGTTTGTGAAGTGTTTCCTGATAAAAATGCCTACGGGAAGCATATATATGGTGAATAGAACTGGTCCAAGCACGGAACCTTGTGGAACTCTGTGACTAACTTTTGAGTAGATGGAGGATCCATCGTTAATGTGCACAAATTGAAATTGATCTGATAAGTAGGACATTAACCAGCTACGAGCAAGTCCTTTGATGCCAATGAAATGCTCCAGTCTCTGAAATAGGATTTGATGGTCAATAGTGTCAAATGCGGCACTAAGATCTAACAGAATAAGTACAGAGACAAATCCTTTATCTGATGCAGTTAGTAGATCATTCGTAACCTTCACCAGTGCTGTCTCCGTGCTATGATACCTCTAAATCCTGACTGAAAATCCTCAATAAACTTTAATTATGTAAAAAGTCACACAACTGGTTGGTGACAGCTTTCTCAAGGATCTTAGTGAGAAAGGGAAGGTTGGATATGGGTCTATAGTTGACTAAAACATCTGGATCGAGGGCAGGCTTATTAAGAAGAGGTTTAATTAAAGCTATCTTAAAGGACTGTGGTACATAGCATTATAATAAGGACAGATTGATTATGTCTAATAGAGAAGTGCTAACTAAGAGTAGAACTTCCTTAAGCAGCCTGGTTGGGATGTGGTCTAAGAGACAGGTTGATGGTTTAGATGAAGAGATCATGGAAGTAAGTTGGCAAAGGTCGATAGGAGCGAAACTGTCTAAGTATATATCAGGTTTTATGACTGTTTCTAATATTTCTGTGATTGAGGAAAAATTGTTGCTGGTTGAGGGCAGGAGGAGGTGATTCTGTTTCTAATAGTTAGAATTTTATCATTAAAGAAGCTCATGAAATAGTCACTACTGAGAGCTACAGGAATACATGGATCAATCGAGCTATGACTCGCAGTCAGCCTGGCTACAGTGTTGAAAAGAAACCTAGGGTTGTTTTTATTTTCCTCTATTAAAGATGAGTAATAGGGTGTCCTTGCAACTCTGAGGGCCTTCCTGTAGGTTTTAAGACTATCATGCCAGGCTAAGTGGGATTGTTCCAGTTTAGTAGAGCACCATATCCTCTCAAGGTTTCGAATTGTTTGCTTTAATATATGGGTTTGGGAGTTAAACCATTGAATTAAAATCCTTAGTTTTATAATCTTTTTAGAGGAGCAATAGAGTCCAGTGTTGTTCTCATTGAGTGTGAAGTGCTATCATCGAGCTGATCAATTTAGGACGGACTTAAGTTAGCATACGAGTTCTCTGTTATACTGTGATATGGCACTGAATTTAACACTGATGGAATCACACCTTTAAATTTAGCTACAGCTCTATCAGGTAGACATCTAGTAAAGACATGTTTCCCTGGTGTGTAATCCAATAATAGAGGTTCAAAGGTTATTAAACAATGGTCTGAGAGAAGAGGATTCTGTTGAAGGATGATTAATTGTTCAATTTCTATGCCATAGGTCAGAACAATGTTGAGGGTGTGGTTAAAACAATGAGTGGGTTTATTTACCCTCTGGGCAAAGCCAACTTAGTCTAATAGTGAGATAAACACAGTGCTTAGGCATCACTATCAACATCCACATGATTATTGAAATCACCTACAATAATTATTCTGTCTGTACTAATGACTAAGGTTGATAAAAACTCTGAGAATTCAGGTAGAAATTCAGAGTATGGTTCAGGATCACGGTACATTATAACAAATAGAACAGGCTTTAAAGGTGTCCAGGTTGGTGTGTAAGACTAAGACTTTACCCTTTTGCTGTCAACAAGTCTGCTAGGTAGAGGCTGGATGCCATTGCACTGTAGTAGTTTATTTTGCTATAATTACAGTGCAGCTCATAGATGCTGACTGCAGTCACTTCATAAGATTGGTTTGTAGAACACTTGTAATAAAAGCTTTACAGTACTTTAATATTTCAAATAACTGAAATCAAATCCAGGGTTCAGGCATGGCATCAATGTGATTAGTACCCTTGCCCTTTTATTCTGTATCCCTGTCACAGGACATCCATGGTCCAGAGGACAGAGAGATGCTGGCCAGGCTGGCTGCCAGTGCTGAGGATGACCGGTCAGTTGACAGTGAGGCCGCCATAGAGAAATATCTCCGTAGCATCCTGGCTGTGGAGAATATCCTCACTCTTGACCGTCTTAGACAGGTTAGGAAATATACTTCATGAACACCTGAGATGTTTTGATTAATCATTTTGTACTTCATCGTTTAGCTAATTCAGATAGCTATATGTAGTTGCATTGTGACATTCTTTTTCCATCCTGCCAAAAAAAGAAAAAAGTAGACATAATTTACCTACATCATACAAAGCATCACAAAGTGAGAGTCTTTCCATAAATTATACAAGTAAAAATCCTCATAAAACACATTTTGGAGTTTGTGTAGGAGGTGGCTGTAAGGGAACAGCTGGCACTCAGAGGGAAACCTCCCAGACTTTGCCCCAGCTCTCCAAACATCAACCGGGTAAGAGAGTTTGTTTTTGACTTCTACTGTAACGATCCTACTCTAAAATTTGAAAAGATTTGTTTTCACATAGGGTTGTTGTGATCCATTCAGAGGTAGTGATATTAGAAGATTTTGTGAACAGAAAGATATCCAAATGGGCTAGGCAGAGAGAAAACCAAAAGCAGCAAAAGGATTCACTTAAGACATTGTAAACCACAATAGGATATCAAATGTTAAATATATTTTCAGTGTTTGACTGTCCTTTCAGACTTTTCTATATAATTTAACTGCTTTGTCTTTCAATAGTTCTGATACCTAAAAAAATTCTAATAAAATGCTGATGCTAACAAAAATGAAAAGTTTCATACAATCACTCAACATTTTCTGGAGGTAAGCTGCTGTCCACCTGTCCTGTATTAACGTAAGTTTCCCTTATTTTCAAATAGTTTTTCTTGTTCCGTTGTCCTCCAAATTTAGAGTTAGGCATCACAGAGGTAACTGCTTGGGGTAAGGATTAGGTTGGCTTGAGGTTAAGCATTGCTGAAACTACTCATCAGGGTTACAGGTAGGAGAGGAGTGAGAGTAAACACAAATTGATGGGGAAACATGCTTTGATACAACACCAGTCTTGTAAATCTTTTCACTACTGCTAACCACAACATACAGAAACTTACTTGAGCCTTGTTTGTAGATTTTGGGGTCCACGTATTGTCTCTTGACTTTGCTCCATCTCCTGCTACTAACTTGTCTTACTGCTGTCAACTTGTCTCACGGCTGTTAACCCATCTCACTAACACCTTGGCTCTAAACCTCTTACCAGCTGACAGCCAGCACTCTGGATCTCTACTCACCTTTGCATCAGCTCAATGACTTCAATGTGAGACAAATCATGTCTACTATTCTTCTTATCAATATCTGTTTATCATTTCTTAGTGTCTTACACTGTGTAATCTTTCAGTTTATAATACTGACTTTTACTCATTTGCAAGACGGCATCAATGATATAGAAAAAGAATTTTAAAAAGTGATGTACTTATGCATAAATGATGCATTAACGATGTCCAGCATTAATATAGATACCTTTTTTGAGCAAGAAATTAGTCTTTGTATGACACTATAACAGTACAAATACAAATAGTAACTAGAAATTAGTGCAAATGAAATATAGAAGGGAAATTAAAAAAAAAAAAAAAGGAAAATTAAAAAATAGAAAAAAGGTAAATGAAACAAATAAAAGGTCATAAAAACATTTAACACAAAGAAGAAAATAAATATTAAAGAAATACTAGATAATGGTTACTGGATTTTTTTTTCTTTTACTATTTTCTTCTTTTATTTTGAAATACTGGAGACTGTTACCTTTCTGGTCTGAAAACACTGAAAACAGTCTGAGAAGGGAATATTAAACTTAAGTTGAACTGCTCATGGCACTCAGACATATACAAATAATCAATATATCACCTGCATATACAAGCATTTTGGACACCTAAGACACCTTTAGTAATTAAGCTGTGCTTTACAATAGCCAAAGATTTGCGGGTGATTGCAAAAATAAAGGGGTTTTGTGCCTTTGTATATAGATAGATAGATAGTTGGTAAAGTTATTCAAAAATTAATGTAGAAAGGGTTAAAATATATAGCAAAAACAGATGGTTAGTGATTGAAGTTTTTAAAAGTTATAGTTAAATGTTTGAAAACTATTTGAAATATATTGGATAAACTAGGTGATGAATGGTTAAAATAGCTAAAAGTATTGGATAAAGGGTTGAAATAGATAACTAGCTAAAATTAGTGGCTAAACGATGAAAAACTGGCAGTGTATAAATGGTTAAAGTAACCTCTTAAAGTAATGGATAAATGGTTAAAATAACTACTATAGAGGATTACAGTCAGTGTTGTAGCAAGTCTTTCTATAACCAATCGATGCTGCTAAAGTTCACAGATTACTGAAATTTCCTTTTCAGCTCCATGTGTGTCAACCTGTATATCTTCCCCTTGTGCGTGTGCAGGGCTGGGAGAACCACCAGGATCTTTCTGTGGTGCCTCTTTCATCCAGACAAACACTACCCAGTTCCATATCCCAGAACCTGGACCCAGAAACAGGTAGGACTGATAAAAAATGTATCCTATATTAGATTCTTTCTATGGCTTTGAATTATCCTTCCCTTTTTGCTGCCTTGATGTGATAAGTTATATTTTCTGGTGCTATAGACTGTGGCCAGCTATATCTTTCCTTTCACTCTGAATCTTAATTTGGCAATTGTTTCCTTGGTAAGTGGACTTTACTTGTATAGGGCTTTGCTAGTCTTCTTGACCACTCACAGTGCTTTTACACTACTGTCACATTCATGCATTCACGCACAAACGGCACTTTTTCTACATTTTAGCACATCTACACATCCTCACACATCGATAATACTGATGAGGTTCAGCATCTTGCCCAAGGACACTTCAACATGTGGACTGGAGGGGCCAGGGATCGAGCCACCACCCTTCCAGTTCTTGGGCAACTGCTCTACCACCTGAGCCACAGCCAACAAATTTCTCAATCTCACTCTTTCATTTCTCAAAAACATAATTTATTTCTGCTTTCTTTCTTTCTTCTGCCATTGTTTTCTCCACTTCTGCTCCTTTAACTTCATCCTCTTCTTTTTTTATCCTCTCTATCAGTGTATTCAAGCTTTTCTTATCTCTCTCCAGTGAAGGCCATACCCAAGCTGCCGAAGACACTGGTTTCTGGTGGGAAGGAAGATAGAAAAGACCAGACAGCTGACCATCAGCAGGTATAATCGGTCATTCAGCTCGATGTGCTTTGGATTTATGCTTGTATTATGTTCACTGTCTTATCAGGGATTTAAAGTTTATATGCATCACTGCAGCCTGAATTTAAATGTCCCCTGTAATAATCAGTAGATAGTCCTATTTCTTCTGTTGCCATGGAAACAGAGCTTATGTAGATAGAAACACAAATAATAAACAGATAATGTGTGTAAATGCCTCAGTGCTCAGGATAAGTGGTTTTCAGAAGTTTGCAAAAATAGAGATGATAAACTTAATCATAAACAAAGAGTACAAAAAGTGTGCTTTTGTGTAGACCTCATGTAATGCTACACCATTAAGAGGAGCCTCAGAAATGTTCAGAACCCTCACTTTTTGCACTTTAATGTATTGTAGATTCAATTGTAAATGGATAAGTTGCCATTTTGCCCATCAATCAACACTCAATAACCTATAATGATAAAGTGACAAAGTGAAAATGTTTTTAAAATTTTTGAATAAAAATAAAAAACATAGATTTCTAATTTATATTCAGACCCTTAACTCAGTACTTTGTAGAATGCTAGCTTCAAGGAAAGTCAGAGACTTGTCCCAAAACCCATTCCAGTTTTGTCTTTGCTCTATGATTCGGGTCATTGTTGTGTTGAAAGGTGGACCATTGCCCTAATCTTAGGTCAAGGGCACCATTGAACAGGTTTTCTGCAAGGACCTCTCTGTATTTGGCTGCATTCATCCCTCTCCCATTTCTGACCATTCTCCCTGTCTCTGCCACTGAGAAGCACCCTTATAGCAGGATGCTGCTGCCACTATGCTTCACCATAGGGAATTGAACTAGACAGGTGATGGGCAATGCCTGGTGATTGCCAGAAATAGTGTTTGGAGTTCTTTCCTAGGGTCTGACTCTTGTCACATCAGACTAGAAAAAACCTTTCCTTGTACTCTCAGAGTCCTTTAATGCTGTTTGGTACATTCTAAGTGAGTGGCTTCTCAAAGCCTAAGAAATAGTTTTATACCTTAGCCTTGATCGATGCTTTGACATAATTTTATCAGAAATCTACAGAGAGTTCTTTGGATTTTATAGCTTCTTTTTTCTCCTGACACGCAAGTGTGAATTATGGGACCTTATATAAACAGTCGTGTACTTTTCTGTTCAATCAGTGCAGTTTACCAAAGGTGGACTCCAATCATATTTTAGTCACATCTCAAGGATAAATAAAGCAAACAGGATGCAAATGATCAAAAATTTGGAGTGCCACAGCAAAGGGTCTAAATTTATATAAAGAGACTTCATTAGTTGATTTTTAAGAAATTTGCAAAAATTTCTAAAAAAAATGTTTTCAGTATTGGTTACTGAGTGTAGGTTGATTGACAAAAAATGCAATTGTATCCACTTTAAAGTTAAATCTACAAATCAATAAATTGTGAAAAATGTGAAACAATCTGAATACTTTCTAAAGCTACTGTATATTTACCAAACATTTTCATTTACCCTTTTTTCATCAAAGTCGTGTCTGATGTTGTTTCTGGTTTCCTTATATACAGTCTAATAACCAATCAGTACTAAGAATACAAAAAATTACAATTACACATTTATAATTGAAAGCCTGTTACAAACTGGGGGCATAGCATTGGACAGTTGTTAGAGATTACAGATTTCCATTTTTATGACTAACTTTAATATCACTAGACAGTTTAAGACAGTTATATGATAGCAGAGTTGGTTGTGGGGCTAAAAGTAAAGAAATCTCCATCCCTGCCTCATTAATTTTGACCATTTTTTTTAAAACTCGCTCTTGCATCCACAAGCTTCATTGAAGTGCACTTCTAAAAAGCAGGAGTACTCCTTTAAGCCCTCATTTTGCAAATTTGTGAACATAAACCTTTTGAAACCCCTGAACTCAATGTTGCATTGAGTAACTCAATTAAACAAATGTTCTTGCAGTGTCAGCTCATCTACAAGTAGTACAACAGCAAAAAGTATGTAAATCTGTGGCCAACTGCCTATTAATGTGACTGAAAATACAGATCTGAGAACATAGATGTTTTACTGCAAAAGGTGTAATTACTATAAACATCATTATGATTGACATTATTAGCACTTACCAATCACTGATCTGTTTTTTGGCAATGCCTGGTTTTTAAAGTAAACAGTGACATTATTTTACGGTAATATACTTAATCAAGTATTTTGTGTATCTTTGTGTTAAGAATAAACTTCCCTGTTTCTCTGGGTCATGACTATATTGGTTGAATCAAAATCGGGGAACTAGATTACTTGGGTTAAAAATCAAATAATCAGCCCATACAGTATAAATCTAGTCGGTGTCCTCCAAGTGACTGAGGTGTTTCTAATCAAAGAAGACAATCTACAATCTTTTCACACCGCCTGCCGCAGATGTTTAGACTCGGAATCAGGCATTCAATTAAAAAAATGGGAAGGTGAGACATGACTTTCTTGATAAGACCTGAGACGTGAAAGCAAAACTTTTGAAGTTTCAATTTCTGATTTCTTTCTGTAATAATGTATTCAATTATAAAACATTTATGAGACAGAGCTTATGTTATTCTATTTCTCATCAAGGACCAAAACCATCAATGCTTGGTCTCTTAGTACTTCCTGGCTTCCCTACTCTGTCCTTGGCACATAGCCCCAAGCCCAGTAAAGATATAAAGACATAAATCTTGAAAAAATGGGTCATATATGTATTGTTTCATATTTTACAATGGCTCAGTAATTTCATAAAACAGCTTGGCATGTATTTTTATGCCTCCATGCCAGTGACAGCTATGGCCAGAGGCATTATGCTTTTAGGTTTCCATCCATCCGTATGTCCCATTCTTGTAAACTTGATATCTCAGGAACATCTTGAGGGAATTTCTTCAAATTTGGCATAAACATACATTTGGACATAAGGATGATCTGATTAGAATTTTTTGGTCAAATGTCAAAGTCACTGTGACCTCACAAAAATAAGTTTTTCGCGATAACTCAGGAATTTATAGGCCAATTATGATAAAATATACTGAATACCTTGATTAAATTCAATGCTGGATGGACATGAAAATACATTTAATGCTTTACTTAGTATTTCTGGCACCAGGATGGTGTATGTACCCATATACGGTGCCTATGTTTCTGATTAATGAAGGAACATGTCACCCAGGGCAATGGTCTGGCTGAGTGATGTATTTTAATTATTCATGTGTTGCCTAGTTTTAGTTAGTCTAGAGAACCCTAAAACACCATCTTTTTTCAGTGAAAACAAACCTGTATCTTCCTTATGTAAATGGATTTGGAGAAGTCAGTTTCTTGTGCATGAAATGTGTTAATTCACAGGTTTACTGTCCTGAGATTTAGGATAGATGTGTGTGAAATGCATTCTGATGGTAGACCGATTCTCTATGTATGTTGTCGTTCTGCTTAGAGCAAAAGTACAACATGACCTGATATCAAACCACTTAATTTTGATTTCAGGGATGCATTTGAGTCAAACAATTATCCTGCACAATCAATCTTCAGATTGAGCTGCACAAACATGATACTGACTTGCTCATTATTACATCTTGAAGTCTGCTTGACACTCTCTCAGGGCAAATGTACAGATTGTTTATCTGAAATGACACTGACTTCTTTTAAAAGTCCTTCCTGTCGCAGGGCTTGACACGCATCATTGTGCAGTCAGCCAGTGTTGTAGAGGGAATGAGCAAACATGAGCAGCCAGTAATGTGTCCAACTCAAGATGGTGTTAAGAAAGTTCTGGTAAAAATTCCTGGTACCATTGAATTTAGTTTGAGGGACTAATTTGAATTAATCAAACAGGTGCCAATAATTGTGTCAACTGATTATTTTATGTCTGTTTTTTCACTATATTTTATTGATATTTTAATAAAAGATTTTGATTAATTTGCATTAATTTCTGAAGATTTTCCAAATTCTGTACTTAAAATTCCGACATGCTAGTAATTTAAACTAGGGCTGTATGTAGATATAAACCATTTTTTGGGATATCGTTTGTTCTCCATCTGGCAATACTGGACGTGGCAACACCTTGTTCACTCTCAATGTTTGACTTAAATAATAAATCTTGCAAAATGTGAATTTTCCTAGAAGGATCTACTGGTTCAAAAGGATGATCATTATTATCATATATATATATTTTAATATATATATGTATGTATGTATGTATGTATGTATGTATGTATGTATATATACATATACATATACATATATATATATGTATATGTATATATGTATGTATATATGTATGTATATATATATATATATATATGTATATATATATATATATATATATATATATATATATATGTATATATATATATATATATATATATATATGTATATATGTATATATATATATATATATATATATATATGTGTGTATATATATATATATATATATATATATATGTATATATATGTGTGTATATGTATATGAATATATATATGTGTATATGTATATGAATATATATGTATATGTGTATATGTGTATATGTGTATATGTATGTGTATATATAAGTATATGTATATGTGTATGTGTATATATATATATATATATATATATATATATATATATATATATATATATATATATATATATATGTATATATATATGTATGTATATATGTATGTATGTATGTATGTATGTATGTGTGTATATATATGTGTATATGTATATATATATGAATATATATTTCTTTTTTCTTTTTTTACAATTTTTAATTTGAAGCCTGCTGAAAGTAGCATGGTGCAACAACTGAGTGAGTCTAGCCTGGTAATTTATCGTACATACAGCTGAAGAATTCATTTTTTTAGATAACTCTTGAGTATAATATGTGTTTAAGATTTCAGTGAGATTCTAGATAGGTCACAGAAGACAGCTGAAGTCACCTTTAAACCCACTGTACTCTACTTTGCCCACTGTATACGACATTGACAGACAAAGTAAGACCAGTGTGTGGACTTAGAGTGAGAGTTTAGCAGCCAACGACCCAGATACTTTTCTCAAGGGTTGGTGGAGCCCAAAACACTACCAGCTGGGCAGAGACCAGTGTGTAAAGAGGCAACTGATTGCTAACAAGTTCCCTTATAAGTTTTATGTGGCAATAATATGTTAACATTGTCTTTGCAACTTGTTTCTGCTACCCCAAGTGGCATAAACATGCAGGTTTAAGTGAATTCTAATCAGACTCTACAGTAATGTGACGCCTACAGTCTAAAAATTGTTCCAGCAATTGAAGCAGCGTGATGGACCATTTTTTATCAGTGGTTTGGCACAGTACAATCTGACTTGGAACAAAAACAATAAAAGATATGCTTTAGTCAATCGCAATGATGCTGCTGAAATTAAGAATTAACATAGGAAAGGGTGAACATTTCAGACTGGAATTCAGCCTTTCACAGTAGTTTGTGTCACTAACACAATTGTTGCAATGATCCTCCCCTAGGTTCCCATTGAGGAAATCATTCCTGCCAACATTCAAACAGAGATACCCAGATCCATGCCTCTCCTATCACCAGTCATCCCAGAAACGGAAGAGTCCCCCCCCAGCCTGGTGACAGAAGCATCTAGTAGTTACACTTCAGTCAGCATATCTACAGCAACACTGTCAGAGGTCCACACATCGAGCTGGGAACTGCCTCATTCATCTGACTTTGAGGTGGTGCCAGATGAAGAGGACAATAAATTTACAATATCTGACTCCTACCCTGAATGTTTTCTTGTGGACCAATCAGAGCCTCAGAAGTCATTGCAGGTTCTGAAGAGCAAGGCAGCTGCAGAGAGGACTGACTTGCCACTGTCCAAACCATACAATACTCCATCAGATTCAAATCTGAGTAAACAAGAACCAAATCAGTGTCCATCGGTCTTGCTGAAGGAAGAAGGAGAGCCTTACTCAACTGCAGAAGCAATCTCATCAGGCCAGAACAAACAAAAGCAAGAATCAACACCTAACCAGATTGGATTTAACAAGTCTGAGCCACTCAAAGATTCACTGGTAGAGCAGGAGAATGAAACCAAACAGGCAAAATCACTGCCAACAGACCACTCCAAATCAGAGACCCCGAAGACAGAAGAACTTGAGCTAGCTGCCACAGGTATGAAAGAAGCTGAAATGTCACTCCTTGATGAAACACAGTTGTCTGCAGAAGAAGGTCAAAGTCATCTGGAATCAATAGTCCCACAGCCTCAGCAGCAGACACAAGAAAAGGCGACCTTTGACAGTTCTCAAAGTGAAGCTCCAAACCTAATCCCATCTTTGTCTGAAGACAAAGCTACTGCCCCAGAACCACCTGGAGACTCACTTCTTCAAGCTTCATCAAAGGAACAGTCAACTTCTGAGGTCTCGGACCCAAACTTCACCTCCATCCTTACCCCATGCCCAGCATCAGTTGAGGTCCTACAGGAATCGCCTGCAGATATATCTACAGAATCTACCAGAGCTCCAACTCCTCTGTCCAACATTCTGCCTTCTAAACCTGTTGCCTCAGTGGCCAACCCCTTCAAGATCCAGAGAGTAAAGTCTTCAGACCTCAAGTCCTTTCATCGTATTCTGGGTGAGGAGGAGGCTGGGCATGTGGACGGGGCCAACAGCTCAAGACCAGGACTCAACCTCTCCGTGCCAAACGAAAGTCTGAAAATTCTCTCTGAGGAAGGGGATACAAATACTACTACTGTTCTTCCTGACTGGTTGAAAGAAGGGGAGTTTGTGACTGTGGGGGCCAATAAGAGTGGTACTGTGCGATTTGTGGGATCCACAGATTTTGCAGAAGGTACTTGGGTGGGAGTGGAACTGGAGGTACCAGCAGGTGAGTAGAATAGACTTGAGTCCTGTCACTAATTTCTGAATTTTAACTGATTTTATGTCATTCTTTACGAAGATTTTAAATATTTTGATTGCCAGTTTAAACCTCTATCAAAACCTTTCTTGATCTTTCTTTAGGAAAGAATGATGGCTCGGTGGGTGGTAAGCACTACTTCCACTGTAACCCTGGTTATGGGGTGCTGGTAAGACCCAACAGAGTGACCCGTGGTATTGCCAAATTGCATCGCCAGCACCAACCTCAAAAGCGCCGTAGTGCCAATCTGTCTGGATCCAGCCCAAACCTGGCAGCCCTCACCACTCTGGCCAAAGGTGAAGCTGGTGGGGCATCAACCAGCCACAGCAGAGGAGAGAACCGCATGTCTTGGAACACTTGAGAGGAATTGGTATCTGCTAAATGGCTAATTTCTAGATAACCACTCAGCCATACCCCAGCAGTTGGTTGGTGGGAATATAGGGGGAGTTCTCACAAGGAGTGGCACTGCAGTGTCTTATTTTGGGCAGATTTACTGCAGATGTCACTGTATCTTTTCCTTTACTGTAAGTTGTGGTGAAACAAGATGAATCACTCCACACTCCTCTATTGGGAGAGGGAACCCATATTTCTCATCATTTATCATATTTTAAAGAGCTGATTTACAATTATTACTATTTTTACTAACTGATATACCTTGTGAGTGAATACACTGAAATACTGAATGTCCTAGAAATTCTGAATATTTTAGTAATGTACATGCAAATAATTTCTCTGTATAAAATTTAACTTTAAAGGTGGATGAATCACTTGGGAATGTATTTATTCCAGAGACATTAGATAACAATTGAAACATGGCCACAAAAAACAGCACATTTTTTTTTCTTTTAATATGCACTATTTGTATAATGGTCTAATTTTAAAAGTATCTTAAGTTCACTGTGTTACCCTTATGTGCTCATATTTCTACACTTCAAAAGATACTATGCAGCTGCATGTTTGGATAGACTTCCGAATCTCATAAATTGCTTGATGACTGTTGATGATTTTTTTCATGTGCCATGCAATATTGCAACTTCTACTCAGTAAACGTGCCTTAGTGATGTACCACCAATACCAGTATGTTTTGTTGGTAGGATTAAAACAGTTCACTAAATGTTAAAGCTGCTTCTGTTACTCTCGAATAAGTATTTGTACTGTTTTACAAAATTGCACTCACTCAAGTTCTACTGAAATTTTGCTACATTTTTTTAAAATTGGGGTTCAAATGTTTGGGTTGATTAAAAGCAATTTAATCGATGTCTTTGAGGTGTGAAGCAGTGTTTGGATTATTTTTTCCTAGAAAGTTTTTGAATTATACTATGTTTAGGAGCCTTGAGATTTGTACATGGTAAAGATACTTAAGGGATTCTGTTTGTCGTAATGCATTTGGTATTAATGTTCGTCTGGTTAATAGGATATTTTGAACATATATGTTCAATTTGATCATTTTGTCCAACTGGATGCTTATTTATTTAAAGATGAAGACCAGATATTCTTGATAAGGAAAAGCCAAAATCAGCTTTTTAATTTATTTTTTTTTTTAACACTGATAGTAAATAAATTCATTCCGCTCGTAAGACCCAAAGTGTAATGCATATCTGCATACAAATTTTGTAACTGACAAGATAGTAAACTCAAGTCTCATTGATATAGCTTTATTCTCTTGTACATTGTGTGTGTGTGTGTGTATATATCATACTTAATAAACACAAGTTAAAAAAAATGAACAAAGAAACTGTACAAAAAATGTATATATACTACATCTTAATTACAGAACAGTCTACTGTCCAAAAAAGGCACTAAATTCTGAAATGGGCAATACAGTAAGTTTGAACAAAACTAGATTGGAGATTGATACAACAGCATTCAGTCCTCTTTTTCGAAGCATTATTAGGATGAAATGAACGTTGTTTCACTGGGGACACAGAAGGACATGTAGGCATGTTGACCGTGTCACACCACAAGAGGACATCCCTTCAAAGTAAGCGCCACCAATGGAGTATGCACAACATGAGTCAGAATAGTCTGTTCAGGTTTCAGTCTGTTTTTTTGTTTACAGTTTTCTCCTCGAAATGCAAAGGATCATTACTTATTGAGCACCTGAGGGTTCTTCCTCCATCCCATAAACCTCTCTGTTGATCTTGAGCTCTCACATAAAACACTGCTGGATTAAAATTTGGGCTATGGCATCTCTCGAACAAGGAGGGAATTCATTTAACAGATTCTTATACAGAGAAAATAATGTCTAAATGCAGTCTTAGCAAATTTTACTTTCACACTCCACTATTTCTAAAATTCAATATTTTCTGTACGGGGAGAGAACATCACACCAAACTCCATCCAAAAAGTAGAAAATAGTAATAGTATTTTATCAACATACACTTACTGGCAAGTAGGTAGTGTGAATAAGTTCTTAAAAGAATAATCAACCTCATAATTAAAATTCAATTTATATTTTTTGTTTTCAGTGGCCAAACCTACCGTGAGTTAGCCCTTTGGTTCCATCACTGCCATTTTTATAAGATCTTGAGTCCTTTAACAGCCCCAGATGTGGAGTACATTTCACCAAACTGTGAAATACAAACACAATTTTATTGTGTTTCCAATAACTTCAATAGTAAAGAAATGGAACATGGTGGAACTCTGCATTGCATTTTCATATTCCATTTTTGGAGTCAGTATCTGGTAAAAATTTAATTGTAGTTGTCATCACAAATGTAACAATTTCTCTAAGACATATTGTATGACATTGTATGCACTTGTTTTTGCAAAAAAAAGGAATTTAATATTGAAATCCTAGATTTCACTTTGAAGTTTGGTGTGACATTTTACGGAGAGAACTGCACATACTGGGGCTTTGATATAATATGGGATGGTGTCGGAAGCAGCTGTACTAATTTTATTTTTCACACCAGCCCATTTATTGTATATTGGACGTTTATCTTTTCAAGGGAAGGCTTTTGGGAGGGAAGGTTACATTTCAAGCTTAGTCAACAGCGATACTTAATTTTCATAAGGTGCATAATTTTCATCTTTCACAAAATAGCTTATTAGCTCAGACACAAATGGGGAGATTGTTGTTCAGTCGAATAAAGGATGAAAAAAAAACTTGATAATTGAAATATAGGAGAAATTACAATGACTAACAAAAGCATAGTTAAATTCAAAACATGTCATTCATTGTCCACGTTACCATAAAATACAAGTATAAATACTTATTGTTTTTATCTTTCAACTCTTTCTTTTTGAAACACAAGTCCCTGTACTGAGTCACTGTATTGTGGCTACATACACCCAGAAGTAGTAGAATAAACAGAGTTTTTACTAG